>PVJC01015411.1:0-35087 GCA_004026665.1 Murina feae
AATATTCAGGTATTACTGTAATTTATTTCAAAACACTGGAATGAATGCAAGAGCAAGTAAATAGATCAGTAGTAAAAAGTGATCTAAGAATTAGAAAGAGAGCAACAAGGAAAGCCCAGAGTGAGCAGAAGGAAGGAGATAATAAAGATCAGAGCAGAAATAAATGACATAGAGACCAAAAAACAAACAAACAAACAAAAAACAATACAAAAGATCAATGAAACCAAGAGCTGGTTCTTTGAAAGGATAAACAAGATTGATCAACCCCTAGCCAGGCTCACCAAGAAGCAAAAAGAGAGGACCCAAATTAACAAAATAAGAAATGAAAGAGATGAAATAACAACAGACCCCACAGATATACAAAGGATCGTTAAAAATTACTATGAACTACTCTATTACAACAAACTAGACAACCTGGAAGAAATGGACATATTTCTACAAAAATACAACCTTCCAAAACTCAATCAGGAAGAATCTAAAAATCTCAATAGGCCAATCACTATGGAAGAAATTGAAGCAGTCATCAAAAAGCTTTCAGCAAACAAAAGACCAGGGCCAGATGGCTTCACAGGGGAATTCTACCAAACATTCAAGGAAGAACTAAAATCTATCCTCCTCAGTATTCCAAAAAATACAAGAGGAAGGAACACTTCCAAGCTCATTCTATGAAGCCAGCATTACCCTAATACCAAAACCAGATAAAGACAACACAATGAAAGAGAATTATAGGCCAATATCCCTCATGAACATAGATGCTAAAATCTTCAACAAAATTCTAGCAAATTGGGTCCAGCAGTACATCAGAAAGATCATACACCATGACCAAGTAGGATTTATCCCAGGGATGCAAGGATGGTACAATATCTGCAAATCAATAAACATGATATATCACATAAACAAATTGAGAGATTAAAAACCATGTGGTCATATCAATTGATGCAGAAAAAGCATTTGACAAAATCCAACACTTGATAAAAACTCTCAGCAAGGTGGGAATTGAAGGATCATATCTCAACATAACAAAAGGCTTATATGACAAACCCACAGCCAACATTATATTCAATGGACAAAAACTAAAACCATTTTCCCCAAGAACAGGAACAAGACGGGGATGCTCCCTTTCACCACTCCTGTTCCACATAGTACTGGAAGTACTAGCCATTGTTATCAGACAAGAAGAAGAAATAAAAGGCATCCAAAATGAAAAAGAAGAAGTAAAACTGTATTTATTTTAGATGACACAATTCTATACATAGAAAACCCTAAAGACTCCATCAAAAAATTATTAGACTTAATAAATGAATTCAGCAATATAGCAGGATACAAAATGAACACCAAGAAATCTATGGCATTTCTGTACACAAATAGTGAACTTCAGAAAGAGAGACTAAAAAATCAATCCTATTTACCATTGCACTAAAAAAATTAAGATACCTAGGAATAAACTTAACTAAGGAGGTAAAAGACCTATATGCGGAAAACTACAGGACACTGAAAAAAGAGTTAGAGGAAGACATAAACAGATGGAAGAACATACCATATTCATGGATTGGTAGAATCAACATCATAAAAATGTCCATACTACCCAAAGCAATCTATAGATTCAATGCACTCCCTATTAAAATACCAACAGCATATTTCACAGACCTAGAATGAACTTTTCAAAAATTCATCTGGAATAAGAAAAGACCCCAAATAGCTACAGCAATCCTGAGAAAGAACAAGTAGGTGGGATCTCTATACCAGATAGCAAGCTGTATTACAAAGCCATTGTTCTCAAAACTACTTGGTTCTGGCACAAGAACAGATATATAGACCAATGGAATAGAATAGAGAACCCAGAAATCGACCCAAACCACTATGCGCAATTAATATTCAACAAAGGAGGCATGAACATACAATGACAATTTCTTCAATAAATGGTGTTGGGAAAATTGGACAGATACATGCAAAAAAATTAAACTAGACCACCAACTTATACTATACTCAAAAATAAACTCAAAATGGATAAAGGACTTAAACATAAGATGGGAAAACATAAAAACACTAGAGGAATCCACAGGCAACAAAATCTCAGACATATGTCAAAGGAATTTCTTCACTGATACTGCTCCTAGGGCAATGGAAACTAAAGAGAAAATAAACAAATGGGACTACATCAAAATAAAAAGCTTTTGCACAGCAAAGGAAACCATCAACAAAACAATAAGAAATCCCACTGCATGAAAGAACATATTTGCCAATGTTATCACAAATAAGGGTTTAATCTCCAACATTTACAGGGAACTCATACAACTTAACAAAAGACAGGTAAACAACCCAGTCAAAAAATGGGCAATGGACCTAGATACTTTTTGAAAGAGGACATTCAGAAGGCCAAGAGACATATGAAAACATGCTCAAGGTCACTAATTATCTGAGAGATGCAAATCAAAATGACAATGAGGTACCATCTCACACCTGTCAGAATGCCTATCATCAGAGAAACCAAGATGGTGGCATAGGTAAACACCTGGAATTGCTGCCTTGCACAACCATTTCAAAACCACAATGAAAAGAAAAAAACGGACACCACCCAGACCCACAGGAAGGCTGGCTGAGTGGAAATTCTACAACTAGAAAGAGACTGAGACTCAGAGGAGGTGTGGAAGTAAAGTGCAGAGGAACAGAGGCGCACATGGAAAGGGCTCACTGAAAGGGCTGGCAACTGAGGACGCGGTTCTCTTTTTCAATCCGGAGGGAGTCAGAAGCTTCGGACAGCTCTGAACTCCAGTTCCGGGCAAGTTTCTGGGGACCCAGACTCATACGGGGAGAAGCTGGACTGTCTGGCACCGGGAGGAACTCCAGAGTGGCTTTCTCTCTGCGGTGCCAAGAGACACTGAGACCTGGTGCCTATTAAGGCTGGGCTGAGAATCAGCTATAGCTGTTTGCTCTGCCCTGTTGATTCCCTGAGACCCCGCCCCACCCAAGTTGCATGCAGAGGCTTTTGCATATAAAAGGCTGGATAGCCTCAGGCAGAAGCTAAAATAGCATCTCCTTAGTGATCCAAGAGCCAGTGTACCCAGTGGTCAGAGTGGGACCACCCAGATTACAACTCCTCAGATCCAAAAGGGACACACTCAGGGGGCAGACTCAGTGAGCACCAGAGCCCCACTGAAGCATGTCTTGCCCCATAAGGGTGTCTCCAGCACAGAAGTTCTCCCACCATAGACACAGCTGATTCTCACAGCCAAGTGGCCTTGAGGTCAATTCCTCACAGTGATACCAACAACAATCAAGGCTTAGCTTCAACAAGACTGTGCACAAAGCCTACAAAGGGGTGCACCAAGAGTGTCCACCTCAGGTAATTGGGGAGGCTGAGCCACTGGGCCCTATAGAACACCTAGCACAGAAAGCCACTCTGCTTCCCAATGCAGGGAAGCAGCCAAAATGTGGAGACAAAGAAACAGGTCACAAATGATAGAAATGGAGGAAAGCAAACAACTGGATATAGAGTCCAGAACCACAATTATAAGGTTTTTCAAAAATTTTCTAGACACCACTGATAAATTTAATGAGACCCTCAAGGATATGAAAAAGGACCAGCTAGAAATTAAGCGTACACTGACTGAAATAAAGAATAATATATAGAGATCCAACAGCAGACTAGGGGATCGCAAGAATCAAGTCAAAGACTTGAAATGCAAAGAAGCAAAAAACATCCAATCAGAAAAGCAAGAAGAAAAAAGAATCCAAAAATATGAAGATAAGGTAAGGAGCCTCTGGGACAACCTCAAGTGTACCAACATCAGAATTATAGGGGTGCCAGAAGAAGAGAGAGAGCAAGATATTGAAAACCTATTTGAAGAAATAATGACATTAAACTTTCCCTACCTGGTGAAAGAAATGGACTTACAAGTCCAGGAAGTGCAGAGAATCCCAAACAAAAAGAATCCAAGGAGGACCACACCACGGCACATCATAATTAAAATGCCAAGAGCAAAAGACAAAGAGAAAATCTTAAAAGCAGCAAGAGAAAAACAGTCAGTTACCTACAAGGGGCACCCATATGACTGTCAGCTGATTTCTCAACAGAAACTTTGCAAGCCAGAAGGGAGTGGCAAGAAATATTCAAAGTGATGAATAGCAAGAACCTACAACCAAGATTACTTTACCCAGCAAAGCTATCATTCAGAAATGAAGGTCAGATAAAGAGCTTCACAGACAAGAAAAAGCTAAAAGAGTTCATCACCACCCAACCAGTATTATATGAAATGCTGAAAGGTATCCTTTGAGAAGAGGAAGAAGAAGAAAAAGTAAAGATAAAAATTATGAACAACAAATACTTATCTATCAACAAGTGAATCTAAAAATCAAGTGAATAAAAAAAGTCTGATGAACAGAATAAACTGGTGAATAGAATAGAATCAGGGGCATAGAAAGGGAGTGGACTGACAATTCTCAGGGGGAAAGGAGTGTTGGGGGTGTGAGAAAAAACTGGACAAAAATCATACACCTATGGATGAGGGCAGTGGGGGGGGGTAAGGGCAGAGGGTGGGGTGGGAACTGGGAGGAGGGGAGCTATGGGGGGCAAAAAGAGGAACAACTGTAATAATATGAACAATAAAGATTAAAAAAAAAAAGAATGGCTATCATCAACAAATCAACAAATGACACGTGTTGAAGAGAATGTGGAGAAAAAGGAACCCTTGTGCACTGCTGGTGGGAATGCAGACTGGTGCAGCCACTGTGGAGAAACAGTATGGAGTTTCCTCAAAAAACTAAAAATGGAACTTCCATTTGACCCAGTGATCCCACTTCTAGGAATATATCCCAAGAAGCTAGAAACACCAATCAGAAAGTATATGTGGACCCTTATGTTCATAGCAGCACAATTCACCTTAGCTAAGATTTGGAAATAGCCTAAGTGCCCATTAGCAGATGAGTGAATTAAAAACCTGTGGTACATCTACACAATGGAATACTACATGGAGGTAAAAAAGAAGGAATTCTTACCATTTGCAACAGCATGGATAGAACTGGAGAGCCTTATGCTAAGTGAAATAAGCCAGTCAGAGAAAGATAAATATAACATGATCTCACTCATTTATGGGATATAATGAATAACATAAACTGATGAACAAAAACAATCCAGAGACAGAGAAGCATTGATCAGACTGTCAAACCTCAGAGGGAAAGTAGAGGAGGGTGGGGGTAAGGGTGAGAGATCAACCAAAGGACTTATATGCATTCCTATAAGCCTAACCAATGGACACAGACACAAGGGAGTGAGGCATGAGTGAGGGGGGTTGGGAGAATAATGGGGGGATAAGGACACATATGTAGTAACTTAATCAATAAACAAAACAAAACAAAAAGACATCTGCTAGTTAGCAATAAAAATAAATATATTTTTCATTAAAAAAAATAAAGTGATCTAGAAAGAGCCTAGTTGTACAGAAAATAAAATAGAAGTAAAAGCTCAAGTTACGATTGCTTTGCAGCTATGCACCATGGGTAAATTTTCATATATGCATATTACATATACAACTGATTTCCCAAAAATGTATTTATTATGCTCTTACAACTCCCTACCAAAATTTTTCTTCTTAGCTAACACCAGAGAGGGTGTTTCAGCCATTTCTCTGACTTCTTGTAAAGGTACTGGTCTGGCTAGATTTATTGGTCATCCCAGGTTGTAACAGCAATAACAAATAGCTTAAGTTGTAATTATTGGAGGAGAAAATTAAAGGTAAACCTTTTACCTTCATTGAGATGCAAGAGGATAGAAACAGCTTTATAAAAGGAAGGACCAAAAACAGTCATATAAATGTTGAGTTTGAAAATATAAAGTCTGTTTTCTGAATTAAAGGAATTTGAGCCTATGTAATAATAGGGACTATTTTCTTTCAACAGCTGAAGAGTCAGTCAGTCAGGTAGGCTGAGCTCCAAGTCTGATGGTCTTCCCCCGTTGGTTCCTTTAGGGTGATTTCCTTTTGCTTTTTTCTCACTCTGCCTAGGAGGCAGTGGAGATAATTAAGGAAGGTGCAGGGGGCTCTGTCTCAAGTCCCGAAGGAGGAATTCCATTCAGTTGGTAACAGGTCGTCCTTGTGTGAAGTGGGATTCTGAACTCATTGGGAAAGTGCTAAGCCCAAGGAAGGAAAGCAGTCACTGAACATGACAAAAGGGATCTAATGGGAGATACAAATAAAAAACGAGGGGATTCCTTAGCTGTCCCACTTTATGAAGTAGTAAGACTTTCCAGCTCTGTCTGGATTCTGCTTAGACTTTTCCCAGGATCACATTAGGATTTTCATGGGCCTTAGGAACTTTTGCCTTTGTGGATTCCTTTATTTATTTATCTACCTATTTATCTATCTATTTATTTATTTTTCTTTTAAATAGACTTTAAATTTTATTAATTTTTAGAGAGAGGAAGGGAGAGAGGGAAGCATCAGTGTGAGAGAGAAACATCAATTGGTTGCTTCCCACATGCTCCCCTACCAGGGATCAAATGTGAAACCTGGGTATGTGCCCTGACCAGGAATCACACCTGCCCTCTTTTCGTGTACAGGATGATACTCAACCAACTGAGCCATACCAGCCACGGTGGTTCCTTCTTTTATTAAAAAAATACTAAAAATGGTATTTTATGGCTGTGTTGGTATAAAGACAAATAGACAGTGTAGAGTACAAGTAGGTTTGCAGTTGTTCTCATGGAAAACACTATAATAATTAACAAAATTAATAAATAATAATATAAAAATAAATTCTGTGTTTTGCATACTCACAACTGTAAACCTATTTTTTTGCCCCTATGCTGTATTAATAGTATATGTTAAAATACTGTCCTTAACTCAAACCTATTTTTCTCCTATTTATAAAATAAATTAAAAATTTTGTTTTAAAAGTTTTGTGATGCTTTGGGTCTGTTGCCTAATGGATAAGTCACCGTCCCCTGGAGTTGAGTAAGTGGTGCGGGGACTAGCAGAATAAGAATGGTATCAGGGGAACAAAGCTCAGGGGCCTTCCTAGGCTATATACAATAGTAAGAATGTTGGATTTTATTTTCATGAGTGAGATGGGATGTTCTTGAGGGTTATAGACAGAGAGGTGATATGATCTGACTTACATTTTAAAGGGACAGTTTCTTTTGTGGAGACTATGCTATAGTAGGTAAAAAAGAATACCAGAGAGACCAGTTAGAGGGTTATTCTGAAATTTTAGGAAAGAGATGATGTAGCTTGCTCTAAGGTGGTGATGGGGCTGGTAAGAAGTGGTTAGAGCCCTGGCCAGTGGGACTCGGTTGGTTGGGTGCCATCCAAGAGATTGCTGGTTCGATTCCCAGGAGGGAGTGTGCAGGAGGCAGCTAATTGATGTTATATTCTCACATCGAAGTTTTTCTCTTTTTCTTTCCTCTCTGTCTAAAAATAAATAAACTATTCTTTCAAAAAAGGAAGTGGTTAGATTATGAATAGATATTAAAAGTAGAAGCAAAAGTAGAAGCAAAAAAAAAAAAAAGAATTTGCTGATGGACTAGATGTTGAATGTGATAAAGAACATTCAAGATGACTCCAAGCTTTTTCTTGAACCAGAAAAGTGAATTTTTCATTAATTGAGATGGGAATTTACAGGGAAAGCACATTTATGGAGGAAAATCAAGAGTTCAGTTTTGGACATGTTACATTTTAGATATGTAGTAGTAGACATCTAAGAGGCGGTGTCTGGAGTTTAGAAGGTGGTTCAGGATAGAAACAAATTTAGGAACATCTGCTTTCAGGTAGTTTTTAAGTCAGAGGAGAAGTTGAGATCAGAGAGGGAACGTTGTGCATATGTAGTACAGAAGACACCTCAGAGCTAAAATCTCAGGTCCGTGGATATTAGAGGTTGGGAAAATGAAGAGGAAGCAGCAAAGGAGACTTTTTCGGAGTAGCCAGTAGTGTAGGAAGAGATCCAAGAGAGTATCCTGGAGAAGAAGTGAAGATGCAGCCAGGTCTATATGAGCAGGTGCTTTAAAACTCTGACCATCTCTGACGGCATGGTACCACATGAAATGATGATAGACTGCTTCCTCCCTGGTGGGGAAGGAAGCTAAGTTCCCACAGCCAACTGTGTGATGGAAAACCAACCCAACCACCATTCCCTTATGCCCTTGTGTAATCTGCCACAGACAAAGTAATTTACATAATCTCTTTGATTCAGTTAAGACACAAATAACCGTGAGAAGGAAGAGTAAACCCAGGCTATAATCTTTCCTCGAGATGGAAAGTGCTTTCTGTAGGCAGATGATGTCTCTGGTCCCATTTGAAGAGGCATTTCCTCCCTTAGAGCTCCAGCAGGATTCTGGATGTTAGAGAAGGACATGGTAGGAATTATGCAAAGATGGTGGTGGTGAGGAATCCTGTCGTAGAGAGCATGGTGGACACACAACCATGAGGGAAAAGCTCAGAAAAAGGAAAGCCTGGCTCAGACCTAGAAAAAAGAAGAAAAAATGCATCAGGAAAAACAAAATGAAAGGAGATAAACCATTTTCTTTGCTCCAAATGAAATCTTATACAGCCCACAAAAATTACATTGAAATACGATGGTCACAGATTTAGTTAGACATTGATTCTAAGTCAGCACCAGCCCCCAAGGCTGTTAGGACAGGGTTTCAAAAGATTTTAAAGGACAGTAGAAAAAAGTCTTGGGTCACATTTTATACTGGGATATAACCTTAATTTTTAAAAGAAGTGTAGGAGAAGGAAACAAATTGTCATTAAGAAATAGGTGAGAGGTGATGTCTGAAGTTTCTGAGTAATCCTATATAATAAAAGCCTAATATGCTAAGTGTCCAACTGTTCATTCGACCAGTTGCTATGACTCACACTGACCACCAGGGGGTGGTCTGGCTGGGGTCTGGCTAATTGGAACTGGGAGAGTTGGGCCAGACATGCCCTGGAGCCTTCCTGCAATCCCTCCCCAGACCCGATCAGGCTTCGGGGGCATCCCTCTTGCAATCTGGGACTCAGGGGATGTCAGAGAGCTGGTTTTGGCCCAATCTCCACAGGCCAGGCCAAGAGACCCCACATACTGGGCCTCTAGTTTAGAAATAAAATAATTTTTAAAAAACTACTGGCTTCTGAGAATACATTCAGAATATAAAAATTGTATTCTGTTCAGTGAGGTTAAGTTATACAGAAACAAAGAGGTGAATGATAAAATTATCCTATATGTATGTTTATTATATATATATATATATATATATATATATATATATATATATATATCTTATAATCCTATTTCTCTCCTTTCCTTTTTAACACACACACACACACACACACACACACACACACACACACACACATATATATATATTCAGAATAAAAGAGTATAAGCACATTATAAAACTTTGAAAAAATATAAAAGAAAAAAAATCACTCTACCTCAAACCACCCAACACAACCATCATTTTGGAGTATTCCTTTTAAATCTTCTTTCTAGGCATCCATTGTCCCAGGTCGAAGGAATTAATCTGGCACTCACATTGCTTTAGCAAGCTAAAGCTGCTGCAGAGCCGGTTGCCTCTGTTTCACTGTGTGGCCCACTGATTCAAGAGCCTTGGCTTAATGTGTGAGTTTACTCCCATCTCACTTTCTGCTCAGGTGGTCTGCATAGGGCTCTGTACCCAGCCATAGGAGTGGACCATATGACTGCCCTGAGCCAATCACCATACTTAATTTCCTTGACCATAGAGATTGATTCAAGGATGATCATGTGACCCGAGTAGATCCAATCAGAGCCAACCACAGAAAATATGCTAAAAATGCTGGAAGAAAAATATTGGCTCCTTTCTTCTGAATTAGAAGTTGATACCCCAGAAATGGACTCTAAGAAAGAAGTAAGCAACAGAAATATGAAGCTTGGTTAAATTAAGCCATTTCAGTATGTGAGCAAATAAATCTTTATTTGTTTAAACCAATTTGATTTGTATCTCTGTTGTTTGCAACCAACAGAATCCTAACAGAGATAGAAAAAAAGAAAATAAAAGAAAAAAACCTGCTTTTTACAGGTCAGTTTCCATAAGAACTTGGTGATTTGAAGAACCCTAATTTTTAAAGTTTGTTTTGGGGCAAGGTACAGAGTAATAATAAGCAAAAAAAAAAAAAAAAAAAAGGTTACATTCTTAAAATTAGATATTTAAGTGAATACAATTATCAAAGGCTATGCTGGGGAGCTCTTTCTTTCTTTTTTTAAAAAAATATTTTTATTGCTTTCATAGAGGAAGGGAGAGAGAGAGAGTGAAACATCAGTGATGAGAAGGAATCAATGATTGGCTGCCTCCTGCATGCTCCCTACTAAGAATTGAGCTCAAAACCTGGGCAGGTGCCCTGACAGGAGGTCAATTTGTGACCTCTTGGTTCATAGATCAACACTCAATCACTGAGCCACAGTGGCTGAGCTGGGGATCTCTTTTACACACATACAAACACACCTTCAGTTGCATGGGAAATTTTTGCATAACAGTGATTTGGTGGAAAGCAAATGAGAAACAAAATCATACACAAGGCTATTCCTCTCAGGCAAATCCCCTGAAACCTACTTTTAAATCACCTTGCTTTAAAAATCTACTTTCAAAACATCACAATAGCAACTGAATACTGGAAATCTATGTAAATAAAAATGTAAATGTTCATTTGTTCAAAATTTCAAATCTCTGAAAGTTCTTCACCAATAGCTTTGAAATTTTGACACAATATTGCATTTGAATATGTGCGTGTTTTTATATACCTACATTATATAGATGTCACACCTGTGACTGGTAAAAACATGCTTTTTTGAAAAAAACAGGTAAAATCATGCTTTTTGTGAAAAACAGTGCCATCTGTTGGATGTAAAAGCAACACATGGTATGAACTTAACAATATTAATCAGTCTAACATTCAAAGCCAGGCTGTCACATACAAGTCCGTCGACACTGTTGTGGAAGCTGAAGCAGTTAATTATCCAACAGAATTTTGGAGTTCACTTGATCTGTCAGGGATGGAATTCAATTGGTGTGTCAATTATCATGTTGTGAAATATCAACCAGCATGGGGCTGGGCCTCGGGGCCAGGGCTGGGCTGGGGCTCAGGGCGTGGGTGGTCACCATGGTCCCCCCCCCCACGCCAACGGCCAAGGGCTCTCGGGGAGTGTGGCGGGTGAGGGTGGGGGAGCTTCCTCGGCTCCCTTTTCCTCCAGCTTTTGGTCTGAGGACCCCTGCAGGCAGGAGTCAGGAGTGGCCAGGCTGCTTCAGGTGTGAGGTGCAGGTCGCCTGTGGGGAGCAGGTTGCAGGCCAGCACTGAAGGGCCTGGGCTGCAGAGGAACACGTGTGCGAGGCCAGATCAGTTAGGCAGGGTGTGGGCGGGGGCATGCCAGGGGCAGCCGCCCGGGAGGGCCCATTGTATACCCACAAGCATTGTGCAATTAAACATATTAGAAACGTGCGCTTTCTCTTTTCTTTCTTTTCCATTTAACCAGACTGAGCCACAGCAACATGTGCCCGGGTACAGCTAGTAAAGAATAAAATTCTAGCTCTGTCCAGTGTTTCTCAGTGGATAGAGCATTGGCCCATGCATGGAAGGGTCATGGGTTCAATTCCTGGGCAAGGCCACCTTCCTGGGTTGCAGATTTGATGCTGACCCTGGTTAGGGCATGTGCAGGAGGTGACCAATCGATGTGTCTCTCTCACATCAATGTTTCTTTCTCTCTCTCCCTCTCCTTCCTGCCCTTCCACTCTCTAAAAATCAATGAAAAAAAAAAATCCTCAGTTAAGGATTAACAAAACAAAAATTTCTACATTAAGTAATGTTCTCTAGGCTGTAAAAACTGTTCTGATCTAGACTGATCTGAATCTGGCCTAGGGATTGAGGGGATTAATCTGGCACTCTGTTTTAGCAAGCTAAAACTGCTGTAGAGCCAATTGCCACCATTTCACTGTGTGTCCCGCTGATTCAGCCTAATCCTGGTTTATCTGTTGCATCATTTGTCACTCCATATGGAAACCTATTGACCCCACAACAATTATCAAATCTTTGGTCCAGACATTTCAGAAATGTATTTTCATCCCTGACAGGGCTAACCCATCAGATTTCAGTTTACTGTTATAAGATCAAACCAAAAAGCTCAGAAAACTTCTAGCCTCCTGGTGGAGGATTCTAAATATAGGGTGTAGTGTGGTCAAGAGTAACCAACCCACAAAGAAACAGGCTTCATTTTTAGGATTCTGTGCAACAGTTGGATGAAATTGCTTCCAATAAATGCTCTAAGAACAGACACAGTCCTGTAGAGCATTAAAAGATAAGTGTTTTTGGATGATAACTTTTATAGCTGTGTAGCGGATGGGCCAAGTGGGGAGAGCTGTTAGAATAGATAAGATTTGTAGAGAGCGCAGGCAATGGGTATGGAAACCTGAGGCTTATGGAAGAGCCTGAACTCTAAGTGCCCACTGTGTACTCCATGAAGGCACAGATTTGTCCATCTTGCTGGTTATTTGTTGAATAAATGCATTAACAAATGGGTGACTTACTCTGTGTAACCAATTCTTACCCTGTTTGCCAATCCTTTTTCCGTAATAACCTTTAACTCATATAAATCCAAATGCCACTTCCTCACACCAGGGTATATTACCCTGCTGTTCACTCGCATTGTCCCTGCCTTTATAACATTCATTACACTACTCAAAGTTTTCTATTCCTATTATTAGGCTGTAAGCTCCATACAGGCTAGAATCATGCCTATCTTATTCATTGCTGCACCTAATAAACATGTTGAATGAATGTCACTCAATAAATCTTATTTCATAAATCTTCTTATCACCATTTCACATATGAGTAGCTCACCAGAAAGCTAAGTGACTTATCCAAGTTAATAAGATGCATGCTAGAATATGTTACATACATGGATGCTTCCAAAATAATAGACTATTCTGAGAAATGCTCCAAAAGTTAATTTTTAATTTTCTAGGACATTTTCATTATTCTTCCAGCCACTTACAGGAAGGTACAATTTTAAAGATATATTGAATACAAGAAATCACATCCATGCACACATACACATCTGCCTGTGCACCACTCTTTGTTAAACAATCTGTGTGTGCATCAAAACCTCTCTCAGAGTGTTGAGCAATAAATGGGAAAGCCCAACAAGATAATATCTTGACCCAACATTAGCTCTTAAGGGAAATAAAACTCTCATAAGAAACAAAAGCCAATATAAAGACTTCATACTCCCAACCAAATAAGAATAATAAAAGTGATAATGATAATGATTGCTAGCTCGTATAAAGTGCCAGAATGTGCCAGCTGTGCAAAGGCATGCCATTTACTCTCATTCAAGCCCCATAACAAAGGTATGTGGTAGACCCAATTAATATTTCCATTTCATAGACAAGTAAACTACCTGGAGAGATTAACGATTTTCCTAAAGTCACATGTAGAGTGAGTGACAAAACTCAGACTCAAACATGATGTGTCTACCACCCAAGCCTGCCCTAGAGAGAGAACAAAACACAAAGCCCTGGGTACTGCCTCACACTCAAAGCCCCTCAAAAGAACAACTTATAGAGAAAAACTCTATCCTCAGAGCACTAGGAATTTAGCAATTTTCAGGTATGTCGACTTGACTTTACCATTGTTGATGTAAAGCATCTTTTTAAACCTTTTTTTGAGATTCGGAAGCATGACTAAACAAGTCTTTAAATCCATCACTTTTGTGGCAGTGAAGCTGATTTAAAATAAAGGTATTTCTTCTTCACTAATAACGAATTATTTCGCTTTTTCTCTCGCACCAGGCATCTGCCATCAAAGTGACTAACTATTGGTACAAGTGTGGTCTGGGAGTTTCCAATCTTGACTGTGGACCAGCACTACTTGGAAAGTTCTTTTGTTTTCTGTACTATTAATATTTCAGGCAAAACAATTTAGAAGCAAAGCGAAAAAACAACAAAACATGCACCGCATTCAGTAAATGACATTAGCTGTCTTCTTTAATCCTACCAAAAACTTTATGAGTTAGATATTAGTAAACTGCAGTGCAGAGAGAATGTTACTTGCCAAAGTCACACAGTCGTAAGCGGCCCATATTCCTAAACACTGAGCTACAGTGCCTCCTTTTATTGAAGACAACAAGCCATTTCCAGAATAACTCCAACTGGATCATCTTGTGTTAACTGATTTTCTCTTGGTTGATTCCTTCAGATGGCAAAGCTTATCCACATTTCCATTCACAGATGACATCCTTATTTTCCTTGTGTCTAAATATTTGCCACACCAAAAGCTCCTATGCTTTTGAGGAGACTGAAGTATATGTCATTGTTCTTACAGAAAATCAAACAACAAAATTGTTGTTCAAAGGAGCAATCGAAGAGTATGCAGCTAAAATATAGAAGTATGCAGAAAAAATATAGAAGTGTCAGGTAACTATGTATTAAAAACCCTAATATGCAAATAGAACAAATGGCGGACCAACTGAACAACGTCGCTGTCATTGGGCGGATCTCCTGTGGTTACTGAAAATTCTTTGCTCCTGCATGCTATGGTCCTGCCTGGAGCCCACACCTACTGCCAGTGCTGTCCCCACTCGCACCTGACGCCATCACCTGGCACTGGACTGTCTCGCTTGTCATCATCAGTGGGTGTGAGTGGAAGCTGCTGACCCCAATCGCCCCTGAGGGTTTCTCTACCTCCCCCTGCTCCTAGAGGTAGATTGGGGCAGTAGCCACAGCTTGCAATTGCTGATGGTGCTGGCCCTGCTTGCACCCGCTGCTGGCACTGTCAGTGGGTGCAAGTGCTGGTGGCAGGAGCCAGGCTGCTGGCAGACAGGGGCCTGGGGGCCGGGGTGGAAGGGGAAGTGCAGGGTCATAGAAGATGGGCTGAGACATGCCCCTGTGACCACTGTAGCCTTGTGGCCCACAGTTTGTTTCAAGGTGCACGAATCCGTGCACTGGGCCCCTAGTTCATTAATAAACACTTCCTGTTAATCGGGGTTTTGTGATGTTTACAGTGCTTATCATTTCTTTGAAATGATTCTTAAATATTTACTTTCTTACCTAGCTGTAATGTTATGTTCTGTTTTCTAAATTGATTTTAGAGTGAGAGAGGAAGGAGAGAGAGAGAAAGATCACATTTGTTGTTCCATTTATTTATGCATTCATTGCTTGATACTTACATGTGTCTGACCAACTTGGCATATCAGGTTGATGCTCTAACCAACTGAGCTAATGGCCAGGGCCTGTGTTCTATTTCTTAAAGAGAACTCTCCAATTGGTGTAAGCATTAGACCTCACAGAACAGGACTGCCCTGGGGAGGAGAATCACATTCATGATCTTGGCCTCTTAACATCATTTTTAAACCAAGGTTCTAATCCATAAGTTGAGACAACATACAACTATTATCACATTCTAGGGGCCTACTTGCCATCCCCGAACTGGATTAGAATGCCATCCTATATAATAAAAACCTAATATGCAAATTGTTCTACTGGGAGTTCAACCACTTGCTGTGACATGCACTGATCATCAGGGGGTGGCATGAAACATGGTGGGCATTGGCAGCTGGCAGTGGTGGAGGTGCTGCTGGCCCTGATGGGCCCCAATGAGAGTGGAACTGCAGCAGGATGGTGGAGCAGGTGAGTGGGTGGCACTAGGCTGAGGCGGAGGTGAGCAGGGGCTGATCACTCTGATCAATCACTTCACAGACGGTGACCAGCAGCCAGCAGGCCCTGATCGCCTGATTTGGGCTAGGCCTGGGGTTGGGATGGGGAACTCGGTGGTAGGTGGTGGTGACCAACCTCCTATAGCACCCAAGTGGGGGGCTACAACCTCTCGCTGGCTACTTGGGGTGGGGGTGACAGGGACAAAGGTAGGTGAGAATTTGGGGTGTCCACCAACTCTTGCTTAGGTGCCGGATGCCTGCAAGGAGCCTGCCCCACGCTCATGTGGCCTCTTCTAGGTGAGCCAGGCTGCAGCCACAGGGACCACAGGGGCTGGTTGGGCTCCCTATGGGTTCATGCAGGAGCCGGTCTGCAAGGCTGGCTGGGAGAGAGCACGATGTCTGCCCAGCTTTCATGTGGGTGCTGCTGGGCGACCCAGAGGCCCATTGTGCACTCTAACTTGTGGTGTCCGGCAGCACTCACCACATCTCCGTGTGGGAACTTGGGTGCCATGACTCAGGTGGAGGGGGGTGCACGGAGGCCCAAGTGCTGTCCAGGGCCCAGAGGTCAGCTGGGACCTGCCCTTCCATGCCAGATGCTCTTGCTTTGATTGCCAGCCAGCCCTAGGGACTGCACCTGTGCACGACTTTTGTGCACCAGGCCTCTAGTGGATAATAAACGATCTTAGTTTGTATCAATGGCCATACTATACTGTCTTATCAAAAGGAGTCTGAGACTGAGTAGAAAGTAAAAAAAAAAAAAAAAAATGTCCAGTTACCTCTCTTTTATCCTTGCTTGGTTTCAAAAGGAAAAAGTTAGAAAATTAGTCATGAAATGAAATTGACATACTCAGGACTATTGGGAGCATCTAATAGGGTGTTTCTTTAGATTGTTGTACCGGTTGAATTGGGCCTTTATGTTTTCTATGTAAACATATAAATGTCCCTTAAACAATAGTATCCCAAAGTCTATTGCACTTAACTTACATGAAGGTAATATTCAGTCACCTCAGTTTTTTGGAAGGCACGTGATAGCTCAAGATAAAGTAGAAAAAGACAGTCAAAAATGTTATCCCAAATCCCATCAGTTAAGAAATGTGTATTTTACCCACAGATGAGCCATAGAGAATCTCACTCTTGGTTTAGACAGGCTTCTACTAAATTTAGTTATTTAGTTGCCTGCCACTAGGTTCAAAATAAGTAAACAATTTAAAAACATGGCTACAGGAAGGTTGAACTACTGTGGATGTAAATAAGAAGGAAGAAAAGCTATGGAAAAGAGGACACAAGAACCTAACAGGAATGCGGGCACTTCATGTGGGGCGGACAGTCCCATGTAGCACACTCGTTCCTGAGGACTCTGTGTAGCACACGATGTTCATAATACCAGTAAACAACTCTGCGTTTAGTTTTCTTTTGTGTTCCTCTGAAAATGATATTCAAATTTATGATGCTTAAATTACCAATGGTCTGGAATATTTCTATACCAGTGTACTTTACCGTAATGTGGCTTTAAAGATAATGAAACTATAAGAAAGAACCACATTAGAATAGTGTTCCATGGAATGTTCTCCGATTTCTCCCAGGCACGGCTTGCTTTGATTATACTATTTGCATTCCCTGCCCGCACATCAAAAGGGAGTCAAGGAGTTCATCTCAGGTGAGGGACAATGTGAGATTCAGTATTTGCTGTGGTGAGTCAAAATGTGGGTCATCCACAGGAGATGAACAGTGAGTGACGGCTGCTGTCATGTGTGCGGGTGGCATAGATCCTCCTCTTCCTCGCCTGGCAGACCACGCGGACCTTTCTCTGGCCTCACGTCGCCATGGAATCCCCCACTAGATGGTGCTGAACAAGCAGGGAGGACTGGCTGGAAAGCCTTGCTTTCTGGGCCCCTTCCCCCATTCTGACCCTCACCTCTCCTTCCCTGTGATTGATGTTCCGAGAAAGCGCGATTGTTCAGGAATGTCTAAAGATAACAAAACCCCTTTCAAACATTAGACAAACACAAGCCGAGGTGGGTAAACATCGTTAGTAGACTCCTCCTTTGTCTGTTACTAAAAGAAGTGAAGCCTAGTAGCCCCACATGCAAGCTGGTGTGCTCCCAGTTATCCTCTCAATAGCAAGGCCCCTTTTGAAATACACGGCTTATCTGCTTGGGGTAGAAGGCGGTCAGGGGGAGGTGCGGTGGAGAAGAATATGCAAGAAGTGAGTGTGTTGCAGGGGGAGAAATTTGCCTTTGACACCAAAGTGGAAGAGTTGAACACGAGGAGCCTCCAGTCAGATACCCTTGTGTTGGGAACTGCACATTTTATAGAAAAAAAAAAAAAAAAATCCCTGAGAAGTTATTTATACAAGGTTGAAAGTATCATGCAGTTAATGGATGGATCCTTATAACAATACATGACACGTGTGTCAAGACAAGAAATCAGCTTTTTTTTCTTTTTCTTCTTTTCTGATTCAGACCTTTCAATGTAATGGGGAGAGAAAGCGCCTTAAACACATCCTGCTAACGCACAAGTCTGCACTTAATCGCTCCTTGTTAGAACATGAGTCTGACTTCAGACCAGGCAAGAGCATGGGCGGGCGGGAGTGGGGAGAGGGGAGAACCTCTGGGAATAAAATAACCTTTGTTTCCACTCGTGCACTGGAAAAATGCACGAGGCGTTTGATTAATGTTGATACTTAGGTGTTCATTTTAGAGCAACTTGGGGGATCCAGTGAGTTGAAACTAACTTCTTACCTTATAAATCTTAAAGAACTTCAAGTTGAAGGAATTTAACTGAAAATAATGTCAAAAGGAAGTTAAGCATTATTACTCTACTGTTATTCTTACCAAACCACCTAGAGCAGAATTTCTTTGACCAAGGCAACGAATCTGCAGTAGTTCTTTCTACAGTTGACCAGGACTGCCATAATGCTTTTCCTAGTGTTTCCTGCAGGGAAAGGGGGGTACGGGGTGGGGGGTGCAGGGAAGGGAAGTGGATGGAAGGAGCTGTATAGAAATGCATTGAAATATTCCCTCCAGAGCACTGTTTATGTGCCAAGAAATGTAGGGGGTTGGATGTGTTTGGAGAGGCCAAGAGGAATGAGATGTATAGATAATATCAGAGGTGGGGTGAGATCATAATCAGAGGCAAGTGTAGCTGTGGGTCTGAGGACATTATAGGTAGGAGTGAGAAATGTCTGGGGGAGAAGGAGAATTCGATCAGGAGTAGAAATTGGCATGGACATATGTGTGTTTCCAAGCAGCCCTGTTTTTGAAGGTGGACTTTGTTTTAGGATGGAGGCTGAGGAGAGTAAAAACACGTTCAGGAGGAGGGTAGGGATGAGCCAAATGTCGTGCAAAGGTCAAAGAACACAGAAAATCGTCCTGGTGCATTTTCACCAAGTGCCTTGATGTGTAACCACCAGCAGGGCATCTATGTTGTGGCTGGTCTATAGCTCCCAGGCAGCTGGGCTGTGGGATATCTTGTGCAGGCACTAAGATACCCCTCTGGGTGCCTGCCTAGTGTGAGGACCATCATAACAGCATGGTTATCCATGTTCACTGTGATCTCACCTTGAAAAAGAGAGCCTTGCAGCTGTTACAAATGGCTCGGAGCTGCTGGGGAAGTTCACCATTGACAGGTGGTCTTGGTGAGGTGATGGTGAGGAGTAGGGTGGCCCAGTGTTACAGTGTGTTACGTATTTTTTTAAACTGTTATTTTAATGCTTAAAGTATTATAAAGAGTAGTACATATGTCTCCTTTTCCCCCCAATGACCTTCCCCTAGCTGTGGTATATAGATTTTGCTGGATTAAAATTACCTCAAAATTTAGCAACTAAAAACAAGAAACATGTATTATATCACTCAGTCTCTCTGGGTCAAAAACTGGGAGTGACTTAGCAGGTTGGTTCTGGCACAGAGTTTTTCATGAGGTTGTCATGATGTTGGTCAGGGATGCTGCAGTCATCTGAAGGTTTGACTGGGGTTGGATGATCTCTAAGGTGGTTCACATACTTGGCAAATTTCTGCT
This sequence comes from Murina feae, assembly GCA_004026665.1. NCBI lineage: Eukaryota > Metazoa > Chordata > Mammalia > Chiroptera > Vespertilionidae > Murina > Murina feae. Next base: position 19,669 of record PVJC01015411.1, read on the forward strand.
GCCTGTTGACATTCTTCACCCTGTAAACCTCTCCACTGGACTGCTTGAGTGGCCTTACAACATGGTGACTGGCTTCTCCCTTGATTCGGGGAATTCAGGGACTTAAGCTCCACTTCTTTAAGAGAAGTATCTATTTAAGGACATATTTAAAAACCACATCTAGCAGGGAAAATGATTAGATGGGTGTCTCCCAGATGGTTAGGGTAGAGTCTTAGTAGACTCTGACTCTTATGGAACAGTTACACATTGTCTCATTTTGGAGTTTGTTTTTTGTAATCTTCACCTGAGGATATGTTTTCATTGATTTTTAGAGAGAGAGAAAAGGAGGGGGAGGGGGAGAGAGAGAGAGAGAGAGAGAGAGAGAGAGAGAGAGAGAGAGATATCAGTGTGAAAGAAAAACATCCATTGCCTCTTCATGCACCCTGACTGGGGTGGGAATCAAACCTCCAACCTAAATATGTGCCCTGACAGGGAATCAAATCCATGACCTTTTTCAGTGCATAGGACGATGCTCCAACCAATGAGCCACACCAGCCAGGGCTGTATTCCTTTTTTTAGTAGACTATATTTTCATGGACCTTTGTTTTTGATTGGATATGTAAAAATTCAGGAAAATGTGTAGTCTTACTGATGATCATTTATCATTAAAAATGTTACATTAAACACACATGGACAATAAAAGAAGTTGGGGTGGGGGGGTAAGCCTGGCTTCAATTGCTAATACCCCTGAGTATGTTAAGAGTGAAGGAGAGCTTAAGCAAAATTCATGGACTTTAATATTCCATGGATGAGGGTATTTAATACAACACCAGGCAGTATCCATTTCTAGACATCCTAAAGTATTTCTAGGAGCCAGGAATTCCACGGGTGGGTTAGAATAATCTGCCAAGAACTGAATTAACAAAGGCATTCAAAGTTCTAGGTCAAAGTCATCAGCAAAGAATTAGACTGATTCCAAACAGAGTAGCAATCAAGGATGCACCCAGCAATTACCACAGCTGACTTGTTCTCCCAGCTGTGGCTATCTGGTCCCAGAGTTCAGATGGAACTATTTGGGGGTATTGATGACTCTAATAAGTGGTGGAATGGCAGGTGGGGGAGTCCACACAACATCCAGAAAGGAAGCAAACTCTAGGTGATAGCAGTAGAATAAAGACAGCAACTCTGTGCTGGCAGCTCTTAGGAAGTACTCCATGTCCCCAATTTTGAAGATTTTAAGTTCCAAAGACCTAAAGCAAATATTTCCCAGTGGCATGATACTGGGCAAGTCACTTAAACTCAAATTTAGTTGTCTCATTTGAAAAATAACAAGTATAGCAATTGGTTAGTAGAGCTTTGGTAAGAATAAAACAAGATAATCCATGCAAAGAGCTTAGGACAGGACTTGGCACATAGAAAACACTCGATACCCATAACTGCTATTATTACTTGAAAGGAAGCTAGGAAGGAAGAAGAACTTATCAAATCTAAATAGTGTTTTACACAAGACAACTATACCCAATGTTATATCAAAGTCAAAGATTGTACTGTAGGAGGAAAAATTGGCCCATGATTTAGTGGGAACAGATTCCCACCAAATCCTGATTAAAACAATGTTCAGAGTCAAAAACACAATACAAAACTAAAGCAGACATCAGATAGGGTGATGAAAGTTGTTGCTCAGAGACAATAGTTTACCTCCCACGTGGATGCCAGGCAGCTTGTTAAGTGCTAAAAGTCAGATCATAGTTACATACTGTACCTTATTTTCCGTCCCCGAGGGCATGGTAACCAACCAGGGCACCTGGCCACGAGTCAATGATCCGTGTTCAACGGCAGCGCTGACAATGCACACCCATGGCATCTCTCCAGGGATGAACCACGCTTTTTCATTTCCTGTTTAGTTTCACATGGGTGGTGATTATTTATGGAGTAGCAGGAGGTAAAGTTTTTTTTTTCTTTTTTTTTTTTCAGTCGAGCCACCCATTATGGGTTTTGAGTTCATTTTCTAAATAACAACAAAACTAATCGTTTGATTAGGTTACTCCCACCACATTTTCTGTGTGGCCACTGAGGTCCGTGTCATTACACTTGGCATTGGGGGCATGCCATAAACATAGCTCCCAATGTATCCTGGGACTCTTCATAGCATTCTTGTGATGGTTCTAATTTCACTGTTTTTTTCCCCATATATTTTTTGCAGTTTCCCTCTCTCTCTCTCTCTCTCTCTCTCTCTCTCTCTCTCTCTCTCTCTCTCTCTCCCTCTCTCTCTCCCTCTCTCCAGATAATTTTTTGTAGTTTCTCCCTCTTTTCTGCCTGGTCATTGACTTGTTTATGGTCTGCCACCACTCTCCAGTTCCATCACCTTTGTGAATTTTTCTAGTTTCCTCTTTTCCTCCCAACCACCCTTCCAACCCCCAGATCAGGCTTTTCTCTGCAGGGCTACTGACTTAAGGCTGGACAAAACAGAGAATTCGCAGTTGGTCCTGGTCCAATGCAGTGTGAGGGCCCATGCCCGTCTTTCTAAAAACAGTGTTATAGAGATTCCAATGGAATCTCCTCTGTAGTTTCTAGAGTCAGTACCCAGTTGAGTGTTCCTTACTTATTGTAAGAAGTATTTACACACACACACACACACACACACACACACACACACACACACACATATATACTAGAGGCCCAGTGCACAAAAATTTGTGCACTCTGTGGGGTCCCTCAGCCTGGCCTGTGCTCTCTCACAGTCTGGAACCCCTCGGGAGATGTCCACCTGTTGGTGTGCCTGGCCAGCCTGGGTGAGGGGCTGATGGCTGTTTGCAGGCTGGCCAAGCCCCCCAGTGGGAACCCTCACCCCATGGGGGTGTGGCCAGCCTGGGTGAGGGGCTGAGGGCCATTTTCAGGCTGCCTACAGTCCCTTCAGGGTTCGGGTCCCTACTGGGGTGCCTGGCTGGAAGCAGGTATCTGGAATTTATTTAACTTCTATAATTGAAACTTTGTTGGCTTGGTCCCCTGTTCAAAGCCAGGGGCAACCCAAGGTCCTAGCCTGGCAGGTATCTGGGGTTTATCTTCTATAATTGAAACTTTGTAGCCTTGAGTAGAGCACTGGCTTCCTCCATTGCCCAGAGCAACTCCACAGGGCCCTGGCTTCCTCCATTGCCCAGAGCAACTCCAGCTCTGTGGCTGCTGCCATCTTAGTTGAGTTAATTTGCATATTTGCTCCTGATTGGTTGGTGGGTGTGGCTTGTGGGCGTGGCTTGTGGGCGTAACAGAGTGAGGGTTAATTTGCATATTGCTCTTTTATTAGATTATATATATATATACATACATATGAAAAATATGGATAAAGAAAATATGAGCAGAGTAACTATAAAGTTTTGAAATCTAACTATCAATAGAGATTCTTATGGAATGTCCATTTGATTAAGGGAATTTCAGTGCGATGCAGGTATATGGGAAAGGATGTGACAGGAAAAGACAGAATAGGTGTGAATATAACTGTGTCACCTACTATCTCTAATTTGTCACACATGGTAAGTAATCTATCCTGGGACTGAATCTGCATTTCACAGTCCTCACCCAGGAGGCCTCCCAGTTGAGTGGGGCTGAGGGAATGATACTCCATAGCATACAAGGACTCTGGGTTCATGCAGAGGGAATTGACCTAAAAGGTCTTTATTTTTTGCCTAGAACCAGTATGTAAGGGGTACACTTTGGGAAGCAAATACGTATTTGCACAAGTATATTACCATCTGCATCTTGGTTTTCTGACTAACTTGGTGAGAACAACAAACTGTAAAATCAATTTAAATCGAAGATTGAAAGAAATGTAAGAGGGAATGGATGGAAGATGAATGTTATATCTTATCAAGATGCTAGCTTTGCAAAAAGCAGTGGAGATAGACTAATTAGTTAGGTTAGCCTAGATGATGCTGTGGTAACAAATGAACCCACAAATCTCAGGGGCTCATCACACTGCAAACTTGTTTCTCTCTTACACCAAGTCCATTGCCAATTGGCAGGGACTCATCTGCTGCCAGAGACTCAAGAATCCAGATTCTTGCCACCTCATGATTCTGTTCTCTCCACATGTGGTTTCCAAGGTTGCTGGGTAAGAGGGTGGAGAAGGCACTCTGGTTTTTAAATGCATCACCCTGGACATGACACATGCTATTTCTGTTCACAGATATATTGTAAAAACTCAATTCTGGAGAGAACCTGGGAAATAGAGAAGAGAACATGAATATTCAGCAAACACAAACTGAATTCACCACAGACATTAAAAGCAATGACAGAAAATGGGTGAGTAAAGGAAAGGACAAATAAATGGAGACTATTGAGAAATGGAAAGAGATAACAGAGCAGGAGGCCACACCCTAACCTCTCCCTCATAACATTAATGGGTGATTTAAGGTTGACGTTTACTTTATAAACAATTTTTTTCTTAATTAAAATAATACATGTGGACAGGTAGAAAAAATTTAAAAGCTTATATGTATAATTCACCCCAGCCCCTCCAATTATAACATGCTTTTGTATTTTCTTTTTCTTGCTTTATTATTATTTTTTGAAGACTCCATTAAATGGTCCTTCCTACACAGAATTCCTTATTCTTCCCCCTGGGAACACACTGGCCCTTTTCCTATAGAGCACTTACCACGTGGTTGACCCCAACGCCTGTCTGTCTCCCCTGTTAGACTTGAGTTCCTGGACACATTTGCTTCCCAGAGTCTGGCATGGATCTGGGATAGAATTGAATGAATGAATGAATGATGCTTTCAGGTATAAGTGAAGGAGTGAATAAATGAATGGATGGTTCTTGCTCTTTAAATTTTGTGTTAGAATTAGATATTTTCATGCCCCCTCCTCTGAATTCTGTAGTAAAACTTAACTCTTACTTCTGCAGAAGACTTCAGGGACCCAAACTGGCAGGAAGCTGGGATGCACGTAGGTGTAAATTTGTAAAGGCTGTGAGATATACCACATTTCCTGGGCACGTCAGGCCGGATGGGATCCCTGGACTCATATACCTGGAAATAATTCGTACACATGGAAATAGGGGCCGGCTGCTAATGCAAGGAGTAAAGGTGAAAACTGGGGGCTTTTCAAAGGACCATGGGATAAGAAAAAGAGTAAACAGAGTGACCTGGGAAGACCTAGTATGACAAGTCTGAGATGGAGCTCATCAGAACCCAAGGCCATTCCGAATCCAAACCAATGAGAGAGTGGGGAGCAAATTTCAGAAGGAAGATTCAGGGTGCAAGAGGTCTTCCAGAAGAAGCGTTTGCTCTGAAGCTAAGGGGACTGACATAATATGCCCTTGTGTTTCCAGAAAACAAAAATACAGCCTTGGGTGAAAGACTGAAAACTTTAGCAAGAATAAAGGCTGGATAGTGAATACCAGTACAAAGGACTGGAGTTTGAGATGAGAGGGAGGGGCAATTGGGAGAAGGAAACAGAGAGAGCAAGGGCTGTTTGTTTGTTGAGTGAAACCAAAAGCTTTCAACATATGCCAAACTAATTGAGTAACATGAGGCTTTGTGCTTGTAACTCTAGTCTCTGAGCCACCTGTACTTTGCGATTCTGTTGCCTTGTCCTATAAGCAGTTCACCTGACCGATGGTGTGCTCTAGATCAGAGAGGCTTCAGGATGGCAGACACATGACTGGAAGAGGGAATGGGGGAGAGGCCAGCACTCCAGGAGCACTCTGCTTAAGAAAAGCAGCCCTGATTCTCCAGGGTGATATTAAGAGAAATACTTAGAGAAATGATAGAGCTCAGAAGGCCATGCTCTCTGCCTGAGAGTTGTTTCATAGGTATTCATAGCACCTGCTCTTCTTGTTGGGGCACTCCCTGTTCAGAGGAAATGGCTTGATCCTGCTTTGGCTACACAGACTCAGCTTTTGGCTTTTCCAAGCTGCTGAGGTGAGTCACTGGCAGCACCTACATTATTCTAAAGCAGCAGGGAGAAAGACTGTGCTAGTCCCTGCAGCCACCATGAAACTTTGGATGGTCTCCAAACACTTAGAACATCCTTGAAGCTATCAAGGGAAAGCAGCCAACTGAAATGTATTCTTCCAAACGAAGTTCAATCCTCATCAGGAATCTGGGCAAGATGAGAGACTCAGCAAAAGTATTGTCAATTCAGATTTGGTAAGGTGGGTTCAAGACCCCATGGAAGTGGGAATGGGAGTGAGTAGGGTAACTTTGGCCTGTGAGAAAAAGTTCACCAACAAGTAACTGAAAGCAAAAAGTTCATGATCAGAAACTCCAATATCTGGAAATCAAATACTCTAAATCCACATTGTACAGTGCAAAGAAACATTCATTATGAACTTGAGGCAATTATAATAATACTAGAGGCTCGGTGCATGAAATTCGTGCATGGAGTGGGAGTGGGGGGTGGGGTGGTATCCCTCAGCCCAACCTGCATCCTTTCCAATCTGGGACCCCTTGAGGGATGTCCGACTGCCCGTTTAGGCCCGATCCCAAAACGTATGAGAGGGAGAGAATTTGCCTTTCTGGTCTTTGAACCATGCAAATCTTAGAACTTAATTACTGCCACTTATGAGCAGTGATTTGCTGTTTAATGTCTATCAGTCAGGGACAGAGTCTTGGGTAGAATCTAGAATGGAGTAAAAAAAAAAAAAAGAGTGAGGGACTTCCCGATACCTCCCTTTCCCTTATTATATCCTTACTAGTGGCCCGTTGCAGGAAGATTCCTGCAAGAATAGGGCTTCCTGAGCCAGAGTGAAGCAGAGAAGGGAGCAGAGCCCACCTTGGCTCCCTCCCTTCTTCACCTTTGCTGCCTCGGCTCCATTCCCTTTTCCACCACTTGGCTCCCTTCTGTAGCACTTGGCTTCCTTCTATGCTGTCTTTAGTCTTTGTTCGCCTGTGTATGCAAATTAACCCATCAAAGATGGAGGTTAATTTGCATATAGTTGCTCTGATTGGCTTGGCTGGTGGGCGTGGCTTGGGTGTAATGGAGTGAGGGTTAATTTGCATATTACTCTTTTATTAGATTAGATTGTGTGCCGGGTCCTTGACATTCATTATCCCTTTTCACAATAGGCTTATAAGATACCTCATCTACCTTACAGCTGAAATTACCAAGGCTCAGAAACATTAAGCTCATTCACTTAGCCAGTAAATGCTCAAACTGAGACTTGAACCCAGATCATGTTCTTTCCACTAAGTGTCTCTCCAAAGTCTTGACTTTGCTCACAGCTACAGAATCTAGGACACACCTGGGTTTCAACTCAGCTGTTTAAGTCCTCAGGTCACCCACATGGGTGAAAAAGGCCCACTTGTGGGAATCATTCTCTACATTGTAGTGACTTCTTTCTCTGGATAAAAGCAAGGGAGGATGCCACTCACTATGGAACTCCCAGTTTAGTGAAAGATCCGCCCAGAGAAATGAGCTTGTTTACTTCAAACGGCATATGGCCTCATGATGCAGTTGGTTCAGAGCCTTCAGCTGCCAGCTCAATGGCCCCAGCTCTCATCACATCAGACTGACCAGCCATCCAGTAGCTCTCCTACAGGCCTCTTTGCCTCTTAGGGAACGATTTTGTTCACAAGCAGTAGGGTAGGGGTGAAGGAGAGAGTGCACCTGGGAAAGAAAGGTCATGCTTGCTACCAGAGAGCCTCCCTGTTGAGTAGGCCCTCCTTTTTTCTGGCCAACTTCAGAGACGGTACATGCAGTAGATAAGTAGGGATTCCAGTCACTTGCCTATTCTGACTATTTCCTATTCACATTGTTGGTGAAGGTGAGATCTTCGGCTCTAAATAGTACAAGGTGGCTGAATACATGACACCCAACACTGGACAGGTGAAACGGACAGAAGTTCTTGGGAGCAGAATGAACCGGAAGGGGCTATGGGAAGCAGGCTTTATAAAAACAAGAGGGTGTGGTGACACCTGACTCCTATAGGAGGATGTGATTGGTTTGTTTGAATAATTTCACAAGCAGCAAGGGTGGTAAAACCCATTAGGTTGAGGACCAGGTGGGTGCAGCCAGGTGAGAACTCTTTCTCACTGGGTCAGGGATGGGACATATCTGATAAGAGAGTGGATAGCACGGTTAGGCCTCTGGAACCCCGAGAGGCTCAGAGATGCTAAGGCAGCTCTTGAAATTTGAGTCCAACAACGCATCCCCCAAGATGTGAAGTCTCTGCTCCACATGTCCTGGCTGTGTGACCTTAGGCTAATTATCTCCAAGCTTGTCCTTGAAAAAAAAATACTGTATAGTACTCACCCCCATAAGGCTGCTATGAGAATAAGTGTAAAGTGTTGAGCACATACCTGGCACATACGAGTACTGAGTAAATGTTAGTTGCTGTCATCCTCATCATTGGAAATAGTAACAGTAATGGATGGTTTCTTCCAATCTTGTACTTAGTTGAGGTTTTGCTTTGAGGTTACTTGGATCATATAGTGACCTCCGCAGTCACATAGATTATGCAGACATTATTGTGCTCCCATCACAGCCTTGACTTGACTTTGGGGGCAAATGCTCCCTCAGGACCACAAGAAAGATGTGGAAGGAAGGGGTCAGTAAGTGGAGAAACAACTCTAGCCAAGGTCTTTCTATTAAGCTGAAGATTTAGGCTGTTTATAAGTTCTTTCCTTTTACTGTCTAAAAAATTTTTATTTTGATCAGAAATGGAAACAAAGGGATTAAAGGAATCAGAAGGGTGATTTGTAATTGGTCTCCAGACTGCACTCTTGTTTTCATTTGTCAAGAGCAAGCTAGTGAATAAGACTGCATAAGAGGACGTTATTAGCAGTAGCTTTCCTCCCGCAGCCTGGGATTAGAGGAATACTTTAACCTTGACACACTCATTTTATGATCACAAAGCCCTTTGCCTATCCGTCTATTTTCTCCTTTTCATTTGCCCTGATCCCGGTAGAAGCTCTTAAAATTACCAGAGAATGGTTTTGCATTTCTTTCCCTCTGTCCCCTCCTCCTCTCCTCATCATCTTCCTCTAAATGTACACACCTATCGTTATAAAGACAAAGAAAAACAAAAGCTAAAGGAAATGAATGTGACACATTTTTACACCTATTCTAGAAGGCTGCCAAGTAGCACAAATGTGACTTTATTGGTAAAGAAGAGCCCATTACATAGTATTGATTTCCAAACAGAAATGTATTAAAATTAACAGAGTTACAGAAAAAGCATAAAAGAGAATGTAGGAAAAACATGAAATATATTTAGCCATCAACTCATCTGCAAGGAACAAAGGGAACCAGGAAAATGCATATAACAGAAAAACATGCATGAGCCATTTTATCCAAATGGTGATTAAGAAAAGGATATGTAATCTTATTTTAAGAATCCATTTGAAATTGTTGTGGGGTGGATGCCACCGATGTGCATAAATCTCTGAGATTCCAGTGTACAATTGCTTATATATTTGCTAATGTGAGGTCTTTCTTCCGAGTTAAAGGTTAATTGTCAAACACTTGACTAGTATCCCTAAGAGACAAATATCTTTGTTTGTTTGATAGTTGGGAGAAATCTACCCACCACACACCAATTTATTATAATTATGGAGTTTTACTTTACTTTTTTCTTTATCCAGCAAGATTTTTGACTTGTTTTAGATTAAAGCGTTAAGGCTTGTTAATTATGGCGTTTACTCCTCAGCTTGTAATTGGTATCTGGTGCTTCTGCCTCGGAGAGCTCTGTGTCGTTTAAGGGGCCTAATGAATTTGCCTGAGGTGAACAAAAATGGAAAGTACCGACTTTCTTAAACATTTTCAATTATTTCTTGTTGCTTCCGCAGTTTAAGGTAGTTTCATAGGGGGTAGGAGTGGTGCAAGGTAGGTAGTATACCTGATTATCTCCTAGTCCCAGGGATACAGATAGGGGCTCTTGTATCACTGGCAGGGCCGTGTGCCAAAATGTAATCAAATAGGAAACTGGGTGCCAATGGTAATTTTTTGAAATGTGCTTTTATGACATCCTCCTCAAAGATGAAAGCAGTGTTCCCTAAAACAAACAAACAGCGCCGGACTTGGGCTCAGGCTCTGATAGGAAATTTATTTATGTTTCACCAAACCCGACTTGAAAGGCAGCGTACATGATTTGGAACTTTTAATTGTTCTTGTTTCTCCCTGCAAATAAGGAAATCCTGGCTTTCTGTGAAAAACTTCTAGATCCTGACTCTTGGTTTCTTTTCAAGGTTCTGCCACACTAATTGCTTTCTGTTTGATTCCGTGCCCTTCTGAAATTGAAGGCTGCCTTCAGGCAGGAGAAAAGCTGTGGCGGTGACTTGTGTTGTGGGTTTGGGGACCGGGGTAACCCACAGCTGTGGCTGTGGGCCAGTCTCATTATCACTGGGCTCGATGGGGCAGGCCAGGGGGCCTGTTTTACTGCTTCAGATCTGAGCCTGCGACTCGCAAGGGTAGACTCTCGAAGCTTTCTCTGCATTATTTATCATTTCTGACTGATAGCAGCACCCATTGCTCCTATGAACCGAGCACTGGTCATTATGGTTTGGTTTTAATGTGGTATTCGGTATTGCATTTCACTGCTCTTCCACCGCAGATTTGCAAATGGGGAGTATATTCAGGGGTGTGTGTTTCACAGGAAATAGACATTTCACTTCCTTTCAGCAGTAATGTGACTTTATTGCTTCTACACCAACATATCTCTAATATTGTTATGTGATTGCTTCCCCTTTAAATCTGTCCAAACTGCGGTGGTGAAAGTTGGAGTGACTCTATTGGTGTCTGAGAACATGTATGTGTTCCATAAAGTCAGAAACAATTTCATCAGTTGTGTGACCCGATGACTTTATAAATTCAAAGCACAAATAAATAAATCCAGAAAGGTTGACTCTGCGGGGGCGGGGGGGGAGGGGCGGCGCGAGGATATGGTCATCCCAGCTGAGTGAGAACTTTACAGCCCTGGCCAGTGGCTCAGTTGATTGGAGTGCCCTTCCTTGTACTGAGAAGTTTCAGGTTCGATTCCAAGTCAGGGCGCATACCGAGGTTCACAACCAATGTTTCTCTCTCTCTTCTCTCTCTCTCTCTTTCTTTTTCTTTCTCTAAAACCAAGGAACTTATCCTCAGGTGAGGATAAAAAAGAAAACTGCAAAAAGTGGTAATTAGCAGGGAAAGCTGTGGGTCAGACTCCCTAGGTCCAGCCCTGTCACTCACCAACAAGGAAGCTCTGGCCTCAGTGCTTCAGTATCTCACAGGTCACCTAAGGGTTTAATGGTACCTGGGACTTAGGATTGTTAACACATTTTGAGGTGTTCAGATCAGCACTGGGCACTTTGTGGGGGCTCAATAAATGGCAACTACTGTTATTTTCCTAAAATGTGCTAGCACTTTTAAAGATTTGCCCATTAAACATGATTTGGCCTTTTCCTGCACTCTGACTGATCGTTGAGGACTTCAGTGATACCAAAGGGACACCCTCCTGGGCCCCTAGGCCATCTAACCTCCAGCCCTCTTGGTGGTGCTACTGTAGCCTGGAGCCATTAGCCCTGTCTACCTGCTCCTCCCCACTGCCTGCCCATCACTTTGTGATTCAGTGAGGGTTTTTACTTGTCTTCGCCCTCACACTGAAGCACATGTCCCTCATGTTTCCCTTTCATTTTCCTTACAAAAACCTGAGTGAGTCTTTCCCCCCACTAGCTGGTAAGCTACTTGAGTCCAGAGACTTCCGTCTGCCTTGTCCATGCTCTTCCCTAAGGCTCCTGCTCAGGTTCCTGAGAGCTGCAGGCTTGGTGCCTACAAGCATGCACTCCAGAGGCCAACTCTCTGGGTTCAAATTCTGGTTTTACAGTTTGCTGGCCTGAGTGAGGGTATGAAGGTTCCTCAAACTCTTAAGTTTAAGGCTTTAAAGACCTTATTAATAAAAAGGTGACAATAGTACTCACTTCTCGGGATTGTTGTGGAGATTAGATGAAGTGAGCTAAGTGGAAAGACTAGCATATAATAAACACTCAATAAAAGTGAGCAGTAATTATAATTGTGGCTAAGCTAAGAGCATAATCAATAGCCCTCATCGATGTACCTGCCCCACCCTCTGTTGTAGAGATGGTGGGAAATGTTACGTGAAACTCAACATGATTCAGAGAAAGGAGTTTTAAAGAGAATAGGAGTTTTCTGTATAATGTTGTCCTATTATAAATAGGACAAAACAGGGAAATGACATAGCTTTTGTTTATTCAAATTAAAACTAAATATAATTCTTTAGCTCTTGAAGCAGCATGTTTCACTTTCTAAAGGGCTACCTCCTTTGATCATCATTTTAAACCTCTTCAGTGAGTTATCTGCACTGTGTGTCTACATGGCCCAAATTCGTTAGAAAATTGCAAGTGTAGACCTAATGGTTCCAACCACCATTCTGGCTGTAAATTTAAATAAAACTATTCCCTCTGTTCTTTTTGTATAATATGATCTAAGCAACTGAGCCCACCCTGGCCACGGCCATTCTACACTGGGTCATAAACTGACAGGCCCCAGGTCTGGAAGGAGCCTTAGAAACTGCCTCGTTCAACCCCACCATGTACACAGAGGAGGATGAGGAGGCCTAAAGAAGTTAAGTCACTTGGTTAAGACCATAGAGCGAATTACCGATGTGATACCAGAGGACTCCTGTCACCTGTTGTTTGCTGTGCTGAGACTTGTGAGAGCACAGGTCCTTTGACTGGTCCATGAGCATGCTTTCCACTAAACTTTCCAGTTTGATTTAAAAAAAAAATTATAGAAAGAGCGCTAGGCCAGAGATCAGGAAACCTGGCTTTTTCGACTCCATCACTTATAAACTTGGGCAAGAACACTTCCTCCCCAGATTTCATTTACAACAAGGGGAGCAGCATGCCTGCCCTGCTGCTTGCTGTAGGGTCAAATGAACTAATAAAGGAGAAAGTGCTTTGAAAGAAAGACCAAGCGGACATCCATGAGACCAGGGTTTTGGGGTCAAAATATACTGATCATGAACCCTCGCTCTGCCATGTATCATTCATGAGCCCTTGGTCAATGCAGTTCATAAATGGGAATGACACTTATCATCTTATTAAATCTGCTTGAAGAGCTAATAAAATGGGATATAAAGTACCTGACAGGTAGACTCTTCAGAAATGATAGCTGTTATCAAATCATTAAAATACTTTCCCTAAACAACTTTGTGTTGTAGGAATGTGTAAGGTCATCCTGTCCAAAGCTACCTCATCTTAGTAGATTACATGATCTGTGATCTTTGTAAATCTTCCACCCCTAGAACTGAATCACTACAAGACATGCACGATGCATTCTTGTTGAACTGAGTAAACCCAAAGTATGTTTATACTGATCAAATGGCTTGCTAGAAACTTTAACTCTAGAATTTATGAAGAAGAAAAAAATGGCAGCTTTGAAAGTCAGTTCTGAACTTATCATTTTCAAAACAATGAACTCTTCCATTTATCCAAATTAAAAATCTAATAAGCACTACACAGTGGAAATCTATGTGAAATTCATTATATGTTCTTGCATTTCAATTTAAAGGATGTATCTTTTTTTTTTTTTCCCCCAAAGAACAAAACTGTTTTTTAAGATGTATTGTGAAGGCAAGAAAAGAATTGAGGAGGCAGAAATCTTCAAATCTCAGCGCAAAGCACTACTCAGGGAGATAAGGTCCAAATCACAGAGCAGCAGGGCCTTTGCACCTCCTAATGGTCTTGGGCCAGACTGTCCTCTTCGTACACAATGTGTGCGTATATGTAAATGCTCAGAGAACCATATGGAGGTTCCCAGAAAGGCCCCGTCGCAGGAGTGCACAGGAGCCCAGGCTTCCTGAGAGAGTGGAAACTCCGTGTGCAAACACTTCCTCACACAGGAAAGCCTGACGGGCACCCCATGGCTCTGTACTTTACTTCAATTTTACTTCTCCATTTATGGAGAAGGAGAGGGATGGGAAAATGAAGCTGCTGCATAGTTGTACGCATAAATTCATGAAGTTCTCATTAGAAAGCAAAACCACAGGGTGCGAGTGATCAAAATAAATTGTATTGTCATAAAGCAATTAAGAGAAAATCAGTCAATCATAAGGTGATAAAAGCCTATTAGTTAAAGGGCCTGAAAAACATAGCGGGATGTACAAGATTAAATTCTCACACACAGCAAAAATGCCAATACTCACGCTCGTCTCTCTATGGCAAAGCGTCAGATTACTGGTGTGTGTGAAGAGTTCAAACAAAAGCCTTGAAAAACAAGAGGTGCAATTTTATTTCTCACTTGCGCTGGGATTCGAAGATTTCTATCTTCTAAATTCTTTTCTTTTCTTCACAATAAATCTTTAAAAAACAGGTTTGTTCTTCAAAAATAAGATAAAGCCTTTAAAATGAAGAGCAAGAGCGAGTCATGAGTGTCACATAACATGTCCACTTTTCAACTCAGTTGAGACCATTCTGGAGTTATAGTATTTAGATGTATGAAAAAAAATTGTATTCCAAGGCCATTATTAGAAATGAAGAAACTGAGCCTGAGGAAGTTACAGGCAAGTTTGCATATGGCTAGTGGGTTAGTTAATGGGCACAGATCTGGTTCCAGGGACCAGACTGGTTCCTTGTTTGCCAGCTCAGAGCTTTTTCCACGAGGCTACCTTGCTTTTCTGCTATGATGTTAGTTCTTGCAAACTTTTCATGTAACAGGACAGATAATAAATACCTTGGGCTTTGCAGGCCGTGGGCTCTTCCCTGCAGCTGCTCTTTCCTGCTTGCTGTAGTGTGAAAGCAGCCTTGGACAGTACTTAAACAAGGAATGCACCTGCATCCCAGTGAACTTATTTTTTTTTAAAAAAACAGGCCTATTTGATCAGCAGGGGGTAGTTTGGTGACCCCTAGTCTATATCATTTCTTCAATAATCATTAAGGAGGTCTTACAATAACCTGAACCAAGATTTCTAGATATTGTAAGCATGTTTCTAATGAGAAGGTTGGTTAGGTGAGTATTTTTTCTGAGCATTATTCTAAGTTCTCTGAGGCCTTCCTCCATGAGCCCAGTCCTTGGTACTACAGGTGGCAGAGGCCCCAATCTTGGATTAGTCTTACCTGTTTCAGTAGCAGGTGCTCACATAGTGCAGACTGGTGCGGGTCCACAATGATTTCGCAGCTGTCCCGGACAGGCCTCTCTGTCCACCATGGTCCACCTGAGCTTAAGGCAGGGAATGAGCTACTTTTCTGCAACTGGATAAGCAATTGTCCTAGCACTTCAAGTAATTTGTCTTTTTGGTACTGATTAGAAATGCCACATTTAGTATTCATGAACTTTCCATGTGCACACGAGTCTGTTTCTGGATTTCCACTTGTTTCATTAATCTATTCATCTATTTCTCCAAGGATCTTTGAAATATTATTGTAGCTTCTCCACCAGGAAAGTCTTTATCTAGATTTTCTTCTGTGTCTTTTAATAAAAATTTATAGTTGTCTTACATTTTCATCATG
>PVJC01015412.1:0-35123 GCA_004026665.1 Murina feae
AGACAGAAGTCCCTGATGGAATATTCAGAAACATGGGTTGTGCTTGGGGAAGCAAAGAATGAATCTATGATTACTGTCAAGGGGTCCACTTGGGTGAGCGGGGGAAATAATGATGCCACCGTGAGGCAGAGAATTCTGCAGTGGATGTTCCTACTTCTCTCTTTTGAACTTGTCTGCCCATCTTCTCCCAGGCTCCAGCCTCTTTCTGTTGATTTCCAGATGCTCAGACCTCAGGATATCCCCAGTGCGACCTGGGGAAGAGGTCACGGTCCGAACCCATCACCCTGCCTAAGACTATCCCAGCATAGGGGACAGGCTGAAGACAAATCCCTCCACCTCTCACCATCTCCACTTCTCTACTATCCTAGAGTTAAGAATTGGTTAAAAGGAAAACCAAGCACAGTGGGGGGTGGGGGGTGGGGGGGTGCGGGCGGGGGGAGTAACTACAAAAATTCACCAGGAGAATCCCACAAACCCAGGTGTGGATTCAGGAGCTGACCAATTTTTGGTTTCCAGTTGGTGGGTAAGTGGGGTAGAGAAACTCAGAGGCTGAGTGCATGTATTTGCATCTCAGATCATTTCTTATTTCTGCTGGAAGAACACTTTCCCTGGCCCCAGGCTGTCCTGCTTCACTGCTCAGATATGTGTAATTGCCACAGTGGAATTGATGCCCTTTCCTCTGAGGGGATAGAGGTCATCACATCAATTTGGCACATCCTGGGAATGACACTATCCGTCTTATTCTCCTGATCCAAATGAAAATAGCAGCTGGTAGTCACTAGCTAACAAACTAGATCACACTATGGTATAAATGACTGTGAACACATAAACTATCTAACATTTAGCAGCAAATTAATCCAAAGCAATGGCTAGCTCATGTGCAAGACCTTCAGATCCTTGGGGCTTTATTTCAAGTGGAAAATATATCTTTTCCTTCCTGTGAGGCAACTCTAAATCAACAGACACAAGGCACTAAAATTCCATTGATTTGGTGGAGTGGTCTATAAAAGACACTCCCAAGAGAGTGTATTTTCAGACTTTCAAATCAAGCTGTAGAGTCAACTAAGTTCTGAAATAAGCTCCTTCTCCTATTTCTAAGAATGATCATATCTATTTCAAAGTGAAAACTCATTTGGTGATACTTTAAATGGAAAGCACACCAAAGGTTGTGGGAAAATGCATAAAGGCTCTCTGTGGAAGATCAGAATGTTTCCATTTAACAGCTTTATTAATGGATGGAATAGTGATATAATATGGTATTTCAGATGGAAATTCAAACATATTATTATCTGAACCAAAAAATAAAAGGGAACACAGGAGAAAGTGATAAACATTTCAGGATTTAAAGGAAACCCATGGTGTTCACTATTTTGAGAAAGTAGTGGTACTCTTTCTCTCATTTATAAATATGTCAATTTCCTTTAACTGGACAGCCATTGAATTTGTTCTTGTTGACAAATATCCTACTTGAACCTTTATTACTTGTTGACTTGATTTTGAACTTTTCCTACTTGAAAAGATTCAAGGAGATGTCTCTAATTAGGTTTAAAATACTTTTTAGCCCTGGATGGTAGGTCAATAGGTGTTGCAAATTGTGGCCATTTAGAATCCATAAGGTCAATGTTAGCCAACAGGTCTATTTCCTTTAACCTTTGGAAGGAGACTGCTACGTGGGAGAATCAAAATTAATGATATGGTCTATAGAACGTATCTTTTCTCTATACTGAGCCATGCTTTTCTAACCCAGAAGTGCCTCTTGTGATATAGTACTTGGTTTATTCAGTAAAATTATAGACTTCTTAGATAGAAAGGAATGAAAATGTATATTTACCCTTTGCTGCTACATCTGAAATAATGGTTTCCATCACTGGATGATCAGAATTCCCTGGGGAGCTTTCTAAATCATGCACATGCCTGAATCCTACTTCTGAGCTACTTGTTGGCCCAGGCATTGATATTTTTGAAAATCACCCTCTACCTCCCTGGCCCTGATAAACAACCAGGGTTGGAAAGCATTGACTTAGAAATCAAACTCACCTTTCTCTCCTGCTCAGAACTTGCTTCAAATTCAAGCAACACTGGACTTATATATATAGGGTTTTACTTATAAAATGAGCCCTGATGCAGTGTTTCATTTGTTTTTCTCTTTCAAGGTACAGCATGAATTTTCTTTTTCTTCCATGGTCAAGGGAAGAGAGCTTGAATGAGCAAGGATGAGACTGGGGCCAAGGTTCTCCTCACAACTTCCTCCTGGATAAATTAGCAAGTTTCCCTCTCCTCTTCAAGGTTCTACCAGCAACATTCAACGAAGCCATCTGGGGTATGAGCAGAGAGCAGGGAGCCAACTAGATCCTGTGTCAACTCAGTGTGGCCTAGACTTTGTGCTCTCTGGCTGCCACAGCCTTGGCTTGCACCACAATGCATTTCTGCCTGGGGAGTGGGCCACAGGGATCCCTTACATCACTAAGCGCAGGGGCAATGTATCAACTATTATAGTTGCAAGAGCCAAAGCACAAAGCAAAAGTGAATTCATATAAATTAAAACTTATTCTAGTTTTAGGATATTGGTATAATGGATTCACTTATTGGCACCTATACTCCTACTCTTAAAAATAAGGTTTTAGCCTTTAAACTTAATGAATTGGTGAATAATTGTTGACCTTTTACTATGCTTACATTGTACCCAGGCAATTTAGTGAACAGAGTATAGGCACTAAATCCTCCCTTCAACATCTATTTTGTGCACCTGAAAAAACTGTGAATTGATAGACCAGTCATTTCTGGGACTTTGAACACTGACCAAAATAGAAAGAATGAAAAACAATAAAATTTTAGCAAAATGGGAACATATTAAGAAAAGTCCTGAGAATCCAACAGAGGGAATTACACCTGGTAAAGGGAGTCACTAGGGAATCTGGTGCCAAGAAATGCCCTGGTGGTGCTTTGAAGAGCAGTACAAGCAGAGAAGGGGGGTGAGCTGCATGAAATGAGGGAAGATGTTGGGATAATTCAGGTAGATGTGATTACATGACTTTGTGGCAATGGGACTCCATTTTTGAATGGGAAAATGATAAGAATTCGTCTTTGGTTATGGAAATCAAAGAAGAAGGATGGGTCAAAGAAGACGAAAGATTTCTAGGGGGGAAAAATGAGGGTACAGACATAGTGAGTGATGTTGGAAAGAAACATAAATGTTTGTCTGGAACACTGAGTTTATAACTGTTCTAGGACAGACAGCTAAATAAAAATCCCCAGTTGGTCGTGGAAGATAAAAGATTGGAGCCAGAGTAAAAATGGATCTTGAGTTTTAGATTTAAAAAATAATCCACAAAGAGGATAGTTGAAATGATGGAAATGATGGATTTTCAACCCTGGCGATCAGTGAGGTGACAGATGTTGCAGCCAGATCGCCCTCACATACCAGATTTTATAAAATTGAGAACCTTTGGGGGAAAAAAGCAGAGAGCTACACAGAGTCTGGGAAACAGCCTCAAGAGAAGAGGTCAATAGCCAGCTCTGCATGTGTGAGAGAAATGCCCATGTAGTACTGTATTTATATGTATAAATACCTTTGGTGTAGTTTTATTTAGATTTTGTCCAAAGCAACTCCATCTTATACTATTAATTCACAAATCATTCATATAGAATGAAGTTCCTATTGCACAGGTTGGAGGGGAGGAAAATTCCCCCCTCTATTCTTCTTTAGTTCTTGCAGCTGGACTAGTAATAAAATGATAAAACTGACCCAAGACTAGATGAACAGGAGAGACACTAATTTAATATGTGAGCACACAAGAACCATAATATAATGATCAGATCACAAAATAAGCCTCAAAGAAATGATTACACCAGCCAGTGTTTTATACTTTTTAGGTAAATAAAAAATAAATTTGTGAGAAAGTGACAGGACAAAGACAGTTAGTGCTTATTCGAAAGGAGTCTAAGCCAGGTTTGAGCTTGGGTAGCATATTAGTAAAGACATTGCAAAGTTGGTTTATACAGGTTTTTGCACTCTGGATAGTTTAACTCTTGACAAGGTTGTTTCTCAGCCCTCAGAAGCATAGAGGGCACCTATCATAGGACATTCATCTTCTGCATTTAGAGATTCAGAAAACTCCTATCACTCCTGCTGCTTCTCATGTTATTTTAATTTGAAATAGGGAATATGCTCTGGGGTATACCTTGAGGCAGCCTGCTCTGGGACCCACTCACATTGACCAATTAGCTCCAACAGGACATTTTGTCAGATAGAAAAAAAAAGTATCTAAAAAAGGGAAAGACCGTTACCTTTTAAAAACATGACCTTTCATTTTTCATATTTTATTCATTGTTTCTTACAGGAAAGGTTGAATTCACTGTTACTTAAGCTGCATTACTAATCCACTGAACTCATGGGAAAATTCTGAAACCTGATGGTACTGAGAATTTTAGCCATTTTATTTCTGTTTAACTTACTATATTTTTTTTCTCCAATGGCTAATCAATCATATTCCAGACTGTGAAATATGAAGCCATGCAGGGGTACTTAGCAGAGAATCAGAATGTAATGAGATTCAACAGGAAATTATACAAAATAATCATTATATCTCTCTGAGACTCTGAATAATATAACTAACCTATCTGGGTCAATTTTACTATATATAATGGGCCTGATGCATCCAATAGGTTTGCTATGAACACTAAAACTAATTATATATATATATATATATATATATATATATATATATATATATATGAAAGAACTCTCTAAGTATTTAAGCCTATAGTCATTAATGTTATCTCTGTTATAAATATGATGATCACCATGAAGCTAATCCTCTATCAGCATGATGGTATGGTAGGCAAAGGAGCTTTTAGTGGGCAGATCACCAAGCAACTCCCAGGGATGCAGAATGTGGCTGGGTCTGAGATTTCTTAGTTTGAGCATCCTCCAAAAGGAGGCGCTAAGGCAAGGGACTTTTTTCATAGTGTTTATTTGGAAAGATCTGTGAGGGAGTGGGGAAGAGGGACAGGGAGGAAGGACAGTGAAAACCGATGCACAAATGAGCGCTGTACCACTGTGGGCACCAGGGGCTCCAGTGGTCCTGGGGATCCTCTGAAGGTCTCAGTACAGCACTCCTCAGAACTGTACACTGGAGGGAGGAAGTTCAGGTACTTAGTCACCAATTCCACCCCATCCAGGAAGGTAACCCCTGAAGCCTTAACTCCCAACACTCCCAGGCTTTGACATGTAGGAGCTGAAGCAAATCACAATATGTCATCCCAAAATATACTTCTTCGACATAGAAAATTACTTTGACTTGAAGGCAATTATTAAGCAGCAAAAGCAGGAAAAGCTCTCTCCACCCCCACCCCCCACCTTTTCTGTCTAAAGGCAGGATATAAATTCTTACTGGTGAGGACACCAGAAGGATCTACAAACAAGCTTTACTCCATTAGCTTCCTCCCTTATGTTTACCTTCTCAGTCTGCCACCACTGGAAGCCAAGAACATCTTTCCTTTGCTCGGCCATTTCTCTACAAGTTTATTGCTCTTTGTTGAAGATACTATATAACCTAGATTTCTGAGTTATCTATTTGAGTTCTCATTTTCTAGTACTCCCATATGTTATATGTGTGATACATGTGTTAATAAACGTGTTTGATATTCTTTTGCTAATTTTTCCTTTGTTATAGGGGCTTCAGTAGAGATCCTAAGAGAGATAGAGGAAAAATTTTTTCTCCCTTGCAGAGCTAAGCACACTCACTTATGGCTAGAGAGCACCTGCAGATAGAGTTGAAAGAAAACATGGGCATGTACAGGAAGGAATGCAGGTGACCTACAGGGTGGCCCAGGGGCATATGGGAGAGGCCTTGAGTATCTGCTTTGTAGCCAGAGAGACTTGGTTTTGAATCCAGGGTCTGCTCTCCATAAACTCTTCTACCTCAGCTCTTTACTCAGCTTTCCTGGCTTCGTTTTCCCAGATGTAAAAGAAGGATGACAACAGCTATCTTGCAGAATATTAATGAAATTATTATACATCCTTTTTATGGCATGTACAATAACTAATGTTATAAAAAAATGAATGTCCTGGGGAAAGCTCATGCTATAGAGTTAAATGAATATAAGAAATCATGTTTATTTGTAGTATGAGTTCAATTTTGTAAAGTATATATATATATATATATATATATATATATATATTTTTATATATATTTATATATATTTATATATTTATATATATATATTTATATATATATATATTTTACACATAAGGGCAATAAATGGGACAAAATACACTTAAAGATTAAGGGTGGTAGGAGTTAAGATTAAGATTAATTCTAGCTGGTGGAATAATAGATAATTTCTATTTTTTATGTATACATTTATTTATATTTAAAATTTTCTACAAAGTATGTATTTCTCTATCATCAGAAAAAGGCCAATTTGATAGAACCCATTTTTCAGGCTCTTGTGAGGATAAAAGATAATTCTACACAAAAAAGTATTGATTATAGTGCATAACACAGAATATGTGCTTAATATATGACATTTTAAATATGCTATTAATATTACTAAATGACTGTTCACTATGCATCAGACACTATATAACACTTTACATTTTCTTTTTTAATTCTCATAAGGTACTGGCCTTACCACTATCGTAGAGATGTGGAAACTGATAATTACTAAGAAAACTGACGCTTATTAGAGAAATACCTTTGTGTGCCTCATACCCCTCAGAATGGCTTGGGCACTTTTAAACAAATCATTCAAAATAATATTCACTCCTTTACATGTTTTAAACTTTGGAGACTGAATATAGTTTTAATAATTGCTACTTCAGCTAAACAACAAAGTTTAAATGTCAAAGAGTAGCACCAGGGCCACAGCAGGCCCTGAGCAGACTATGTGGTTATAAGCAAATGCACCAGCCACTCAGCCTGCAAGGTAAGATTTCTCTGCATTTCTGAAGCCAAGTTATCTTTTCTATCAACAACAACAAAATGCTGGAGGCAGCATTTCAGCCTGTAAAGATCCCATGTCCCAAAGATGAGAACAGAGGAGGTTGCTTTTGGGGCAGCTCTGCAGCAGGCTACATAACAAAAAAACCCACCCAGGACATACCCGTTATGAGCTCAGCATGGGAAATAAAGGAAGGAAGATTCCTGTTGGACAGAATGGCGTTACTTCATTTTATCTATTTTGCCGGCAGTAAAACCAAGAACCTTCGCTTTGTCATTGTTGGTGATGTGCTATGTTCTTTTGAAGCATTTAGGATTTAATTAAAATAATTTGAACAGCCATAGTCTGTCAAGTTTATAATTCCCCTCGAAAAACCTCTCTGTTCTCCCTTAGTGAATTTCATTATAAGAGAATCAAAGAGAAATGCTCTGGAAATTGTGGCCAGGAAAATAAATGGGAAGAGGGATGGTGGGGAGGGAGGTATAAGTGCCTGCATTTGTTTGAATAACAGCAAAGCCATTTCTATTTTTCCGCTTAATTCACTTCAAATGACAAAGGGCTTCAGCTGCTGTTTGTCAGAGGTGTGGCCTTTGAAAATACAGCGGGAGCACTAAGTCCATTTATTTTCCCAGCACCTCTCTGACGCTGTTTCTTGGATTAGGAAGGGAAGGCAGAGCAACAGCTTTGCTTGTTATGGCTGTTTTGATTTGAGCTGGTAGGAAAGGCTGTGAAGTCTCTGAACATGTGCTCCCTTTAATTGGAAGGAGGGTCCTGTGTGAACGAGGAAAAGACCTCATGTCCCAGCTAGAGAACAGATGCCAATATCTAGGGGACATGAAGACCAGACTCCCACTAGTGCGTTCATAATTATATTCATCCCTTGTGGTGTTAAGAAAACTTACAATTCAAATGGCCTGTTATATTGATTTTAACATCATTCCTAGCTTTGCTTTGTGACACTTTCCTAGATTTTACTTGTATTTCCCTTCACTGTTTTTTAATTTCTATTCTCTGTGGTACTTTATGCATTGTTGTGAGCTACTTGAAGTTGTTTTTGGAAGAGAGTGATGTCTAAAAACATTAGAAAAAAATTGTTTGTAGGCAATAGTGAGGGAGCTACTCAATACTTAGATGAAAGGTTGTCCCCTGGAGTGAAAATCAAGGGAGCCCACACCACAGAGGGGATGCTGTGTAGATGGTTGTTTCACCTGAAGAAAGAATGTTTCAGCTGAAAGGAGTAATGGATAGAAAATTGGGCTAAAAGATGCCAATTTGATAGTCCACCACTGTTGTAAAGAGAGTCTCTAAACCCACCTGGTGGTCACAACAATTCTTGCCATTGGTCAAGGGAATTGCTATTGGAGGGGGTCCATCAGACCTCACCCTAGCCTTGACAAATAGCTTCACATCATCCACTTCCTTTGGTTCTATATCACTGCCATCCTGGCATTTTCTTATTCCCATATCATCCATCCATCCATCCATCCATCCATCCATCCATCCATCCATCCATCCATGTAATGGTCACTATGTACCAGGAAATGGGCTGGGCACTTGAGAGTCACTGTCACAGCCCTGTGGGTGCTCCATCTATAGGCTACTGTTTCTCTAAAAATTCTTGGGTTTGCCTCACGTTTATCAGCTACCATATACTAGTAGAAGTCTGAGGTCAAGGTTTGGCAGGTTGGTTTCTCCTGAGGCCTTGCTTCTTGATTTGTATGTGACCTTCTTGTGTCTTCACATGATCTTCCCTCTCTGTGTTTATGCCCTATCTCCATCTCCTCTTCTTACAAGAATACCAGTCACACTGGACCACAGCTTACTCTAATAACTCATTTTAACTAAATTATTTTAAAGGCCCTGTCACCAAATGTAGTCATATTCTGAAGTATTGAAGGTTAGGATTGCAATATATGAATTGGGGGGCCGGGGGAGCGGGGGGGACACAATTCACCAAGACAGTCTAATAATGGATGCTTTTTCATGCCAGCAGATGAATTTTGGAATACTTGCTATTTGCCATTCATTTTATAAACAGACTTAACTCATTTAATTATCCCAATATTTCTATCAGATAGAAATTATGAATTCTATTTTAGATCTAAGGACACTAAAGCACAGAGAGTTAAGTAATTTACCTAAGATTCTGTAGTGAAGAGCCTGGATTTGAATCTGTGCATTACTCCAAAATCTTGGCTCTTAACCACTATGCTTTGCTCTTTTTTAGGACACACATGAAAGGCAGGGATAATGTCTCAGGATTATTCTCTCGAAACTATGGGCAATATTTCTGGAATACCTAGACTTTGAAGCTTGACTGGATACAGAGTTTCACTTCTTAGCAAGCAAGACACAAATTTTACCATGTCAGGAAACAGAGAAATACTAGCGTACAACCCATCACTCAAATGTCAAACATCTTTCATTTTGTTCCTCTCTCTCACCCAACCGCTTACTTCATCTATGCTTATATAACTTTCCTTATGATAAATTTTAAAAAGAAAAATGTTGTATTTTTATATAAATGAAATACCAAATACCAAATGATCCAGCATAGCCTGAATTAGGATCTGTTTTCTATCTAAATTACCAGTTCTATACAGGTGGCTGACAAAGTAACTCATCAATTTGTGGGATAACAATATAATCATTGGTCAAACATAAGAGTTCATTTAGTCATGCAGAGAAGGAATTAGACATTGTTTAATGGTCTTTTATGAGCCCATTCTGTTAAGGATAATCAATGATCATCATAAGTGTATTATGACATCAATGTGTTTTATTCTAAACTAGAGGCCCAATGCACGAAATCTGTGCAAGAATAGTCCTTCCTTCCCCTGGCTGCCAGCACTAGCTTCCCTCTGCCACCAGGGACCCAGGCTCCCCTCTGGTCACTGGCTGGCACCTGGGACTTGGGCTTCCCTCTGGCTGCCAGCAGGCAACTGGGACTCAGGCTTCCCTTGCAGCCCCGGCTTCATTCGGAAGGCTGTCCAGAAAGATGGATGGTCTAATTAGCATGTTATGCTTTTATTATTATAGATAGTAGGTTAGACTAATACTTGGCATCTCAATTTCAGTTTTAAGTTGTATCTGAAGACAGCAGGACTCTTTGGGGGGAAATAGTCAATATGTGAGGCAGAAATGGTAGTATGTAACGAGGATTCCAATGTCAACATGTGGATTTGGGCCCTGCAATGTGATTTCTAAGCAGTGAGTTTTCATGTATCCGTGTCATTGACTGTCAAATGATAATGAGCCCAAAGGGTCCAATTTGATTAGAGTGTCTCTTGTAAAACTGGTCCTGACTTTAAATACACATATTTGTCCCTTATTTTCCTTGCTCAGGTAATTTTTTAACCCGTGACTAGAATGTCAACATTCTATTTACTGGCCTTTTACTTTTTGGAAATCTTCTTTAACTTTTTAATAAAATTTTAAGTTATTTCAAAAAGTTCAAGAAAAATTTATCAAAATATTTTTCAGGCATCCATCTTTGAAAGAACCCTCCATGACCAAAGCTCTTTGCTCAACTTATCTTATAGATCCACCCATCATCTAGCTGTGGAACTTGTTTAGTGCTTGAAAGTGCAGACTCTGATGTGGCAATGATGAGAACTGGATCTTGAGATAAGGACTAAGATGTACTTAATTGCATCGGGAAGGTAATTCCTGGAAGCAAGGATGGGGAACTGGAAAGAAGGAAAGAGAGAAGTTATCAATGGCAATCAAAGTGTTAACTTACTTGCTTACAGGGTGCATTGGGACTCATTCTTGCCAGGGAACCTCTAGGGCACCACACAGAATGTGCCTTAGAATTTTCCCTCTGAACGTAGGTAGCATTTTCTGTCAACTCTCATTCTCTATTCATTGATAGTTGCCTGAAGGAACATTAAATACCTTTCACTCTAGCCTGTGCTTGGTCACTGGCCATGGAGACTACCGAGCATTTAGAGGAAGCTCAGAGATAGAAAACCAGAAGCAACCTGGGGAGGGGGAGGGATGGCATCAGCGCCAGTGCATGGAGCTGTCTACCATGGTCACTCTGAGATCAGTGTGGGATGTGACATGGGGCATTTAAAGCATCTTCCACAAATTAAGTGTTTGCTTTATTTTTTAAAAGTAGGATCCCTTTCTAAGGGTGAACTTTTTCCTGATGAGCGTGTTTCTTTCCAGTGAGACACAGAACACCTCTGAGCAGGGGCATTTGTCCAATCTTCTAAAGACAGATGAGAATGCAATTCAATCTTTCTCCATACACAGCGCCATCTGGACCTGGGTTTAATGACCTAAAGATGAGATCTTTAAAGCATTAATCCCAATGCAATGGCAAAGGAGTAGATATAAACATGTGTGCAAACTTGGTGCTAAAGAGTCTTTAATGACATTCCTTTTAGAAGAAATCTGCGGGGAGTATATTAAATGTGACCTTGTGAACAGATAAAATAGGTGGCCGTTTACAACTTCTGAGACCTGCCATACCTGGGGAGAGAGGCTCTACTGGCATTTTTCCCATCCTTCAATCAGGGGAAATTTCATCATAATGATCTTTTAATGGCTTTAATTGACACACGATAAACTGCATATGTTTATACTACACAGTTTAATCGGTTTTGACATGTGAATGCCCTTGTAACCCATCACTAAGACAAGAGAATGAACAGATCCATCACCTCCCAAAATTTCCTTATGCTCTTTTGGAATTCCTTTCCTATACCATCCCTCCCCCTCAGGCGACCACTATCTACCACTTTCTATACTATAGATCAGTTTGCATTTTATACAATTTTATATAAATAGACTCCTATAGTAGGTGTTCTTATTTGTCTGGCTCTTTAGACTCAGGATAATTATTTTGAGATTAATTCATATTATTTCATGCATAAATAGTTTATCCTCTTTTTAGGGCTAAGTATTCCCCATTGTATTGCTGGACTACAATTGGTTTATCCACTCACCTAGGGATGAACATATCAGTCTCTGGCAATTACAAATAAACTACTCTGAATGTTCATGTAGAAGTCTTTGTATGGACATATGACTTCCTTTCTTTTGGGTAAGAGAGAAATGGGGGGATCATATGGTACGTGTATATTTAACTTCTTCGGACACTGCCAGATTGTTTTCCAAAGTGGCTGTGGTGTCCTTTTAAACTCTCAGCAGCAGTGTGAGAGAGTTCCAGATGCTCCACATCATCGCCAGTGCTTGGGGTGGTCAATGATTTTACCGTGAGTGGGTATGTGTGGTATCTCTTTGTGGTTTTAATTTGCAGCTCCCTATAGATTAACGATGTTGAGCATATTTTCATGTGCTTATTTCCCATCTATGTGTCATTTTGGATTTGGTTTTATGTTCATTCAAATCTTTTGCCTGTTGTTTCATTGCTTATTTTATCAGTATTGAGTTTTTACGTATGCTTTAGTATGTTTTAAGTATGTTTTCTAGATATAAGTCCTATATAAATACCTGATTTGTAAATATTTTCTCCTCAAATGTGGCTTGTCTTTTCATTCTCTTAATAGTAACTCATGAAAAACAGTTCAAAAATAATGAAGTTCAACTTTTTTTCTTTTGTAGATCTGAACTTTGCCTAACTCTAGATCACAAAGATTTTTTTTATGTTTTTAGTTAGAATTATTATATTTAGTGTATGGTGAATTTTGAATTAATTTTCATGTTGTATAAGTTATGGATTAACGCTAATTTTTTGCTTATGCATTTCCAATCGCTCAATCACAATATAATAGTGATAGCAGAAGAGGCAGTTGCAGTGGTGTGCCAATGAACCTTGGGGCTTTGAAAAATGGAAGGCTGAAGCATCTATCCACTACAATCAGTCTGCCAGATGCCCGATCTCTCATGAACTCTGATAGGGAAAATAGTTTCCACATCTTTATTTTCAGCATGAGATATTATTAACACTTATCACCACTTTGAAATTCTAATAATTGTCAGACCTTGTTAGATCTTGTTATTTAGTTATTAATAAGGATAAAAACATCCTATCATGATTTTTAATATTTTTAATATTTTTAATATTTTGGTGACTATATTTTAATGTAATTACTAGTTTCCTTGGCAATCCTATGTAGTTTATTTTATGGATTGGAAAACATTATTCCAAGACTAGAGGCCTGGTGCACAAAAATTTGTGCACTCGGGGGCGGGGGGTTCCCTTAGCCTGGCCTGTGCCCTCTCACAGTGTGCAACCCCTCAGGGGATGTCCACCTGCTGGCTTAGGCCCACTCCCCAGGGGATTGGGCCTAAGCTGGCAGTCAAACATCCCTCTGGCAGCCTGGGAGCCCTCAGGGGATGTCTACCTTCTGGCTTAGGCCTGCTTCCCACAGGATCAGGTCTAAGCTGGCAGTCAGAAATCCTCTGGCATCCTGGAGCCCTTGGGGGATGTCCACTTACCAGCAAGGAGCAGGCCTAAGCTGTAGTCGGACATCCTTAGCGCTGCTGAGGAGGTGGGAGAGGCTCCCACCACCACCGCTGTACTGGCAGCCATCAGCCTGGCTTGTGGCTGAGCAGAGCTCCCCCTGTGGGAGTGCACTGACCACTAGGGAGCAGCTCCTGCATTGAGCATCCGCCCCCTGGTGGTCAGTGTGTGTCATAGTAACCAGTCATTCCCAGTGATTCTGCTGTCAGGGTCCATCTGCATATTACCCTTTTATTATATAGGATGATATCCACTGGTTTCACCAGAGGATCAAAGGCATCTATGTCTCAAAAAAAGGAAAAACCCATGGTTAGCCACTAGGCTATGCTGCTTCTGGTAGTCTTGCCAGTACAAAATTTTCCTGGTTGATGTGGAGATATATTTTTATTTCATATAGAGGTTGTACATAAACAATGTCAAATCTAGTAAACCTCTCAGCCCCCAACTCAGAAGCAGATTCCCCCAATGTATCATTTATGTAGTGGGTTCAGTCCTGGTGAGTGTTTCTCAGTGTGTGGGTTAGTGTTCCTGCATCAGGGTAGCGTTAAAATAGATATTCTGGGCATTTTGAAGTTGATTCAGAAATAAACACTCTTCAGGAAGAGGATCTCTTAGGTTTAGAATCTGATTAAATGATGAAAAATGTTGACGAATTACCCTATAATAATATTGTACTGCTATATGAATCTTCCCATTAAAAGGATTTTTGTGTCTTTTTGTAAATTCCCTCCAAAGAGGTTCCAAATTGCTTTACTTATCCACTTGTTTGTTTTTAAGGTATAGAAAAGCAGAGAAAATCTTTAGTAATAACCTCACCTCTTCAAATCAAAATTTAGATGAATACAAGGTTTGGGTAGAGACCTGAGACAGCAGCTATATTTGCCCATCAAACTTGAGCTTGTTATGTGATTAGGTAGACAGATCAGCAAAGCCTTGTGGTTAAACTTATTGTTTATTGGTTACTTATTGTCAGATTAATACCTAAAAAATATATCAAACTGTATTACTATAGGGGAATGATTTTAAAATAAAAATTTTAAAAACTTTATAGATAGTTAAGAAAATATTTGGGTTTTATTCAATTTAAAGAGAAAATTGTCAGTTCTTTAACCATAAACAAATGATGACTCAGGATTGTCACTGTCCCAAACTATGTAGGATAATGTTGTTACGGTAGTTATAAACTACTCATAACTTTATATTTCTAAGCTGCCTATAAACAGTCTTCTTTGTTACCACTGTGTTATTCATGCTGGAAGGAAGGAAGAGTAGGTAGACAACAGTACACCCCAGGTGATCTAAACCAGTAGCTGAGGGAAAGGGAGATCTCAGGGTTAGTATTAGGATATTTGGGGTTGCAACTAATGAAGCATAGTATCTAAGCTGGTAGAAGATGGTTATCTCATTTGTTTTGCTTTAATATTATCTCCTATGACTAAAAATGGTAAAACAGGTTGGAAAACTGGCCTCAGGTAGCATCCAAACAATGTAAAAAGGACACGGTTTCTCTTTTTTCCTTAAAGAGTTCTTCATCAATGCTGCTTTTCTCCTGTGGTCATGTAATGACTGCAGGCATCAAGCTTCTTTAATGGTCACATGTTGTTTTCACGTTCCACGACTTTCTCCACTTGGTACTAAAGCACAGTCATTATTATTATTTTACTAGAGACCCGGTGCATGAATTTGTGCACAGATAGGGGCTGGTCAACTTGGAGGGGGGTGAAGGAAGGGGATGTGGGAGGTTGGCTGGCTGGCTGGCCCCACCCCCCTGGGCAAACTTCCAGTTGAGGGGACAATTTGTATAGTAGCCTTTTATCATATAGGATATGCCTGCAGCTATTCTATACTTTACTTTCTGGAGCTCAGAATTGTCTTTAATTCACTACATTTTCAGTTTGCTTAATTATGCTTCATTAAGGACACTTTTTCATCAGAGCCTGGCCCCACCTGCAATCAACTCCCCCATTCCCTTTCTTGCTCACTTTCCCCGTGGCCCGTCTCCATGATTAGTTAGTGTTCTAGTCCAGTGCTTCTCAATCCTGTGCCAGAATCACTCAGAGCACTGGAAAAAATTCCAGAGTGCAGGGTGTCACTTCAGAGAGTCTCACCCAGACAGGCTGGATTGGGGTTGGGTAATTAGCATTTCTAACAAGCTTCCAGATGTTGATGCTGGTGCTGCGGCTCCACGGTCACACTCTTGCACTATTCTTGCCCTATTGTATTATCCAATTTTCCCCCAACACAGAAGCATGTTCTCTTCCATCTGCCTAGAATGTCCTTCCCTAACCTCTTCTTCTGGCAAAGTTCTACTCATCTTTTGAGCCCAAATTTAGTGTTATCTCCTCTGTAATGCTTCCTCTCCCCATCTCTTCCCCATAAAGAATCAGTCCTTCCTCATTAGCTTTATCCCTAGCAGTTTTCCCCACTGTGTTACAGTTTCCCTTCATCTGTTTTCCCCATTAGATTGTGAGTTCACCGAGGTCAGAGACTATGCTTTTCTACGGCCGTGCATATCGTTCTCACTAGCAGACTTTACATACAAAGGCATTCACTAAATATTTGTTCTTGATTAAACTGTCACTCCGGTTCTTCCTTTCTCAGGTGAAACTTTAATCACGTTATAACTTCATACTAGAGGTTTTGTTCATTTTCCCTTTTAAAAACATTACATATATACCAGATGGCAAAGGCAGGTTTTAGTTTAATTCTCTAGGTGCGCTGGGGGTGTTAGGTGACTGCTGTGCACAACAAAGATCTCATGGAGCATTAGGACAGTCTAATAATTAAAATCCCCTTTAAAACCATTATTATCCTCAGAGACTCCCAGAAGGCCAGTCATTAGTGAAAAAAACATTATGAACACACTTTCCAAATAGGAAGGATGTAGGCTGTGAGCAATGGATGAAAACTGGACCAGTGAGATTGCTCACCTGACCTACCTAGGCTTCAAATTGGGACCAATCAGACCCAGTAAATTAGCAAATTATCTTGAGATTCATGGGGAGTTAAAAATCTATCTATCTATCAATCAATCATCAGGGTGATAAAAGTATATGATTTGCTACTTCCGCTTCCTTAAGCTATTCCATAAAAGAGGTTGGGAATACGATAATAAAGAAGAAAGATGATTCCCTCCAAGAGTTTCATTTGTCTGGCTGAAATGTCTCACTGCAGCATTAGCATTTCCACACACAAGCAGAGATGGGTTATAGGGAGCTGGGGGACAATCATGCATATTAGTTTTACATAATCGTTTATCCTTTCTTACAAAGGATGAGCCATAATATCCTGTAAGCCTGTGCTTCTGTGAGAACACCTGCCTGAGACTAATGACTTAACATTTTCCAGCAAGGATCCATTGAACTGGATATTGTCACATAATTATTCTCACATTCAAGTATTCTTCTAGTCTCCTCTCTGCCTGAGCAACTCTGTCCTAGGGAATTGAGAAAGCAGTTTTAGTACCGATGGCTTAGCCAACTTCTAGAGTGATGGGCTAATGGTCTAGCAGAGTCTATGCTCAAAGGACATCAGTCTTAGGGAGACCAATATTTACTTGGAGAGAAAATAAAGAGTTCATTATGAAGTAAAATTGTCCATTAAAGCCTCACAATATTCTTACTTGATTTTGGAAAGTGCAGTGGAATCATGAATATTTATTTTATACTCAAAATTATAATCAAATATGCATTTTTTCCCCCCTCGAATTGTTGCAGGTTTGGCCTTTGGGAGTTCTTTCCATTGGCTCCATTGATGTTCTGCTATAATGGTTGATTCTTTTATGTTGTTTTATCACTTCCTTACTTGCTGGGACTACAAGATTCTCTAGTCCTAGAATTAGCCACTTGTCCAAGAAGCTCCAGTTCCTTTATTGGAGAATGATAGTTGAAATTAAGATCTGGGTGCTAGGTGTACTTGTTGCTACTGGGGTCTTATTGTTTTTAGGTCCTATCAGCTCACAAAGCAAGGACATATTACCCTGTGTACATTAACCTGTGTTTGTACACATACCTATAAGTATTTCTCTAAGTAGTTATCTGTATCTTTATTAAGCTAAATATGAGATCATGCTGATGCCTCCGACTCTATCCCATTACTACATGGATCATTTTAGCTTCCTTCTCTTGCCTATCTGTAAACTCCCACTCTAATAGTGAGAAATCCAGTTCCCACCATCTTCCATTAATTTTAGTCAATCCCAGTGTACATGTATAGCAGTTTCATACATTTTTAACTCAGACATCCACAGGAAACAACTTCATCAACTAGAGTGTATTTTTATGTGTAGTTCCTTCTGCATTTAGTCCTACAGATTCTACTCATTTTCAAAGTGACTTAGTTGAGCATCATTCCTCATCACCCTGTTCAGTGAGGTTATCTCATGCAGATTCTTTTATTAAAAATCTACATTTCGTACATAAACACCGCAACCTCCTGAATTGCTATTTTTCATTTCATACGTTAATGTTCAATCTTTGCACCATAAAGTTCTACAAATATGGACAAATATTATGTTATACATGTACAATTAAAGCATGATAAAAATTAATTTTATTTCTCTAAAATACATATGTTGTGCTACACCTATTCAATCCTTTCCCTGCTCAGATTCCCTAGCAATCACTGATCTTTTCAGCTTGTAAATAATTTTGCTTTCTCTAGAATGCCATATATAGTGTTTTCCCTTTTCAGATTGGTTTCTTTAACTTAGCAATATGATTTTTCAAATCATCCGAAACAAGTATGATTGCTGGGTCATGCAATGAGACTACATTTAGCAATGCAAGAAACTACCAAGCTATCTTCCAAAATGACTGCGCCCTCTTGCATTCCCACCAACAGTAATGAAGAGTATTTCTCTACATAGTTTCCAGCAATTGGAGTTGTATTTAATTTTTAAAAATTAGCCATTCTCATAATTAGATAGTGGTAAAACTCTTGTATTTTAAAAGGTAGATAAATGCCTATGGTTATATTTTTTTAAATGATATTCAAAGGTTCATCTGAGTTTCTTTAAATAAGAGCTTTCTTATGTGTATATTGCCCTGTTTATATAAAGAAATAGCTAGTTCCTTGATGGAGAAGGGCATCAAAATTATTTAGTCAAGCTTTGGTCCCTGTACCACCATCTTAATCATCACCTGGAAGCTTGTTAGAAATGCAGACTCTTGGGCCTTCACCCAGCCCTACTAAACCAGCATCTGCATTATAACAAGATCCCCAATGGGTCATGCATGTTAAATTTAAGAAGCATTGCTCTGTTCTGGAATTGTAATATTACAGATACGCAGAGGGGAATGGACCTGGTCCCTTGGCAGGTGAGGAAGGACTCTCTCCTAGAGCTCTGGGTGTTGTGTGTGTGCAATCATGTTGCTAATCCTCTTAAGGATTCTTTCATTCTTTCTCAAGGAAGGTGATGGTTTGCTCAAGAGAACACAATTACATAAAAAGAATAAAATAAGCTAAGGCTCATTGCCATTATACAGTAATGTAAAAATCAGATCAATGTGAAGTCATGGTAAGACACTGAAAAAATTACACTTACATTACATAAACATAATGTACAAATCCCATTAGTTTTATAGGTAAGGCAAGACTGTAATCACTGAATACTCAGTAAGAACTGTGCTGCCACTCACGTTACTGTAAAGCGCCTGGGTTGCTATTTAGCCTCTAGGAAAAGCTAAACATAATAATCAGGAATATTTTCTATACCAGGCCTGGCATGCAGCTGTGAACTCTTTTTTTTTTTTTTTTTTTTTTTTTTTTAAATATATATTTTATTGATTTTTTACAGAGAGGAAGGGAGAGGGATAGAGAGCTAGAAACATCAATGAGAGAGAAACATTGATCAGCTGCCTCCTGCACACTCCCCACTGGGGATGTGCCCGCAACCAAGGTACATGCCCTTGACCGGAATCGAACCTGGGACCCTTGAGTCCGCAGGCTGACGCTCTATCCACTGAGCCAAACCGGTCAGGGCAGCTGTGAACTCTTAATCTTACAATAGAACCTAATCACCAGCCTGATAGAACATAAATAACCCTGGGGTCAGGTACTGATATGAATATTCTAATGTCTGATATATTTAATACATATTACTAGTATCAAAATCTTCAGAAAGATAATCTGAAAATAACTTGTAAAAATCCCCATCAATATTTCTAATCAATGTGCTCACACATTACTATACGTGAAGGAGAATATTCTTTTCATGACTTAGTCTCCTTAGATGGGAATTTCACTACCTTGTGAAATTCACACTTTAGCCTTGCACTCTGTTTTCCTTCTTCTTCGTTAGTGAATGCAGTTTTAAAAATACCCCACAGGGAAGTGTTGAGCTTTCTTTTTAAACTCTTTTGTGTTTGATTTTAGTGAAGAAGAGGCATTCACACACAAAACAATACAAGACATTTTCATTCATCGCACATTTTAGAAAATCCATTTTGGACACCTTTCTCTATAGGCAAATTTACCTCCGAAGGTAAATTTATCCTCTGTGCTCCTTGGTCTGAAATAGCTCACCCTCTTTAAACATCTGCCAACATTCATGCTGGGAGAGAATATTTTAGAAGTAGGTAACTGATACTCATCTTCTCTGTGAGGGTCTTACTTAAAATTCATTTATTCTTTTCTTTGGAATCCATGCGTCCCAAAGGTAGATTCCGGATCCCAGTTCCAAGTGATGTTTCAGAAGGAATTCTGGGAAGATGCCACTGCAATAGGCTTGGGTTTGTAGAACTGTAGTTAGAGAGCACGTCTCATAGATAAGCCAGCTGCTAATTAGTTTTCAAGGAGCCACATGAAAAGAAACACTTTCAGATCCTTGCTTTCAGTATTCTGAGCGCTTCTCTTAACAGCTGATTTCCATCTGCATGATGTTGGGTGCTACTGAGAGACCATAAAACAAAAAGCAAAAAACAAAAACAAAAACAAAAAACAATCCAAAAACACTAAAAAAGAAAAAAAAAGACTTTGTAAAACTTCAAGCTCCATTTGAATTTATCACTAGATCTTTTTAAACCTTAAGTGTTGGGTCTGTGTTTGGCTATGTGGTTTTGTGTCTTAGTCTTCATAGTTGTTACCATGAAAAGGACTATTTTTTCCTTTCAGTTACTTTGTTATATGGTTTGAGATGTTCATGCTCTTGGATGAGAAACCTACTATACGAAGGATTATATGGCAGACAGACTTGGAGGGCACAGGTGCCAGAAAAGAGAAAAAAGAAAGAAAAGGGGATGAGATTAAGCTAATCCTACTTTACATCCAATTTCACTAGGATGAGAGGTGAGTTGTAAGCAGGTATTCACAGATGCATTTTCTTTGAACTATATAGTGCTTAAAAAATAATTGATGCACATTTAAAAATTGGAAGATGTCTCATTAAAATCTAGTTGTTTTCTCGTCTTCTCTTAAAAACAAAATCAAAAGATCTGGCAACCATGTGTCAAGTCCTTCTTGGCATTGGCAAGCCAGCCTGTGTGACGTTGTCTCCTTCAGGTGGAGCACGTGTCCTCTCCAGTTTTCCAGAAGCTCACCTGATCCCCTTCCTCAATTTATGCTTGTGTATACTGGGGTGGTTTGTTTTTTATAAAATACTAAGGTAACCAGGGCCTTGTGTATTCTGGGGTGGTTTGTTTTTTATAAAATACTAAGGTAACCAGGGCCTTGTGTATTCTGGAGTGGTTTGTTTTTTATAAAATACTAAGGTAACCAGGGCCTTCTGTATACTGGGGTGGTTTGTTTTTTATAAAATACTAAGGTAACCAGGGCTTGGTGTATACTGGGGTGGTATGTTTTTATAAAATACTAAGGTAACCAGGATAGACCTACCATAATTCTGAGAGTCCTAGGGGTAAGATTAATGGAGCCACTCCCATTTCTACCCTGGATTCCTGGACCTGTGATTCTTACCTAGGGAAGAAATAGCCCCACATGTTTAACTCTAATTCAGAGCACATAAAGCCTCCCAGAGAATTTTGTCCCTGCACCATATTGCAACATAACTGAGTTGTCAAAAGATCACACCGCTGTTCTATCAAAGCCGACTACTTCAAGGTGATAGAAAACCTGGTTAAAACACACACACACACACACACACACACACACAAACCACAAGGAATTCCACAAACATGGGCTGATTGCCACACTTTATTTACTGTGAAGTGAATTCTTTGATTAGAGTAAATGCTGTGTGGGATACCATGATAGTGGATGGGGCATTCGGTAAATCCACTGGTAACAGTCTGGGCAGGAAGATTAGAAATCCATACCCAGAATGCCTATTTAATGAGGACAAAATATTACCCCTTTCATGATGGCAGCTGTTCCAATGAGTCAATGTGCTACAGGCTAGCTACCTAATCACTCCGAGGAAAGGTATCCTATCTGCTGTTTAGTGTCGGTTTGTGTATCTGGAAAACTGAGAAGCCAATACTAGCCGCAGCCAGATTGAAAGTCATTGCCCAGCTCTTAGGAGAGGATTCTTTTTGTTCTGAGCTGTGCCTAGGCCTTTAATCCAGCTCCCAGACAATTAAATGCCTCTCTTGATAATCTGCCTTGTAGGTCTCTCCCTTCAAAGTGCTGCCTCTCTCTCTACTTCTTTCAAGTACTCATGTTCTTTCTTTGAGTCTCATGCCCAAAGCTTGGGTCCTGCTTTCTGTGTCCCCACCTGTGTGGTCTGGCAACCAGCCTGGCTGAAAAACTCTCCAGATACTGTTAACTTCTAGACATCTTTAATTAAGTGCTTCATGCACTTGTGAGGCACCCCTTGATAAACCATGATAATGTTGGCTACATTAATTAAGAGTCTTCTAAATGCAAGAAATATAGATCCAACCCAAACTAATGAAAAAAGGAGGGGTCTGCCAGCAGAGTCAAGTCATGCAAAGAGTGGGGTGTATTCTGGGCTCAGAAAAAAAAATGAGAACAAGATTCTCAAACGCCCTCGTGGTTCCCTTTGCCCCTCAACTATTTCTATTAGCTTCATCATCTCATGCTAATTTTCTCTCTTTAGTAGGGGGTGTGTCTGCTGAAAGATTCAGACTTACTATCCTTATGGCTAAGCCATCAGATGGGAAAGATAGATTCTCTTAATATACTCCAATTTGAAAAATGCCAGTAACGGGTGTTGATTGGTCTTGCTTAGGTTATATATCTATTCCTTGGATGGTTCTCCATCCCATGGGATAAAACTCTAAGGTTAGCATGAATGGGTCATTTGTTCACTCGTAGGGCAGAAGGAGTTGGAACTGGTAGAAGGAAAAGAAGAAATAGCACAGATGTTGCAACTGGGGAAATGGTTTTAAGTAGTCATTTGATTTGTATCTCTCTTGGTGCTCACCTGCTTTCCTAAATGACTACATGTTCCACATAATGTGTTCTCATTGTATTGCCACTCTGGAATCTTAATTCACTTGAACAAGCACTAATTAAGGCCAACTATTTCAAATGATTGGGGTGGGAGACTGGGAATGTGAAGATAAAAGATTCATTTATCCTACCTTCGAGGAGCTTGCCATCTATGGTGGGTGGGGATCACTTATTCACTGCTATATTCAGGGACTCTACTGAATTTGAACCCAGTAACAAAGCCTTAGACTTTATGCAGTTTAACTCATGTTAACTGGGTTTCATTTCTTATAGGGATTTGATTTAGTGCTGCATTGCCTTTTTGCATTCAAGTATTACCTTATTTAGGAATAGTAAATAGGTTTTATGATACCGGTCAGTTCTAATCAGTGGCTGCTTGGGGAGCTGAGGGAAGAAGAATTCTGAAGCTGTGTCTGTGCTCGGTGAGAGAGGGCCAGAAACTGGTGCAAAATGTCCATGATGAATTTGGAGATGTGGAAACAGCATACCACTGATTTGTCATTTCTGGCCTAATATTTAGTCCTTGGCAATGCTAATTGATATGTTATTGTCTAATTGTCAGTATACATTTAACAAAGAGAAAAGACCAGGACTCTGGTTGTTATTATCAATAAACTAGGGCCCAGTGCACAAAAATTTGTGCACTCGGGAGGTCCCTCAGCCCGGCCTGTGCCCTCTCACAGTCTGGGACCACTCTGGGGATGTTCACCTGCTGGTGTGCCTGGTCAGCCTGGGTGAGGGGCTGATGGCTGTTTTCAGGCTGGCCAAGCCCCCTAGTGTGGACCCTCACCCCATTGGGTGTGGCCAGCTTGGGTGACGAGCTGAGTGCTGTTTTCAGGCTGCCCACAGCCCCTTCAGGTTTTGGGTCCCTACTGGGGTGCCTGGGCAGCCTGGGTGAGGACCTGAGGGGCGTTTTCAGGCTGCCCACAGTCCCTTCAGGTTTTGGGTCCCTACTGGGGTACCTGGCCAGCCTGGGTGAGGGGCTGATGGCTGTTTGCAGCTGGCCATGCCTCCCAGTGGGATCCCTCACCCCATTGGGGTGTGGCCAGACTGGATGTGGGCCTGAGGGCTATTTTCAGGTTTTCAGGCTGCCCACAGTTCCCATTGACCTAATGTTCCAGCAAGGCTGGCTGGAATCAGGTTTCTGGGGTTTGTTTATCTTCCATAATTGATATACTGTTCCTTTAAGCCAAGACCTGGCAGGTAATGAAGCCTCCTGTTGGCTTCAGCTCCGTGGCTTCTATAATTGAAAGAATGTTGCCTTAGTAGACTCTAGGCAGGCAGTTTCCTCCATCGCTGGTGCAATGGAAGCCTGCTGTTTGCTTCAGCTCCGAGGCTTTTATAATTGCAACTATGTTGCAACAATGTTGCCTAGAGCTGGGGGAAGCCCAGTTGGCTAGCAAACAGTTTACTCCTGGTGCAACAGAAGCCTCCTGCTTATTCCAGCTCCATGACTGCCGGCCTCCATCTTGGCTGGGTTAATTTGCATACAGCCGCTCTGATTGGCTGGTGGGCATGGCTTCGGTGTCCCGTAGAAATGGTCAATTTTAATATTACTTTTTTATTAGATTAGATACTCGCATAAGTGCCTAATATATAATGTATATGTATTCACATATAGAATTGTATTTACATAGTTGTTACAATAAAGAACGTTTCCCTCCCCCTCCTATAATATCGAGAGGCAACAGATTTAAAACATAATCTGAAATTAGAGGGCACTTTGAATGCACAACATATTAAAAGGAGGGAAGTAACCAAATACATAGAAGAGAAACAGCCACTCAGTACTTAATGGGAAAGTTAGGTCAAGTTTAGGGAAAACATCTAACCTTTGATTCAGGGGAATCTAACAATCTCTCCACATAGGACTAATTTGTAACATAGTCCAAGGGACTAAACAAATCTATCTTTTGTATAGGGATAGGGAAATAACATTTGCTTCATAATATCAGGTTCCTTTCCCTACACCTTTATTCTGCCAAGGGCCATTTGAATATTTCATTCTTGGGCCATACAAAATTATCAAGTTAAAAAATTAGCCTGATATTTTTGGTCACACATTTAATGAACTCACCTCTAATGCCCTGCCAGGGCCACACCAAATGATTTCGCCAGCCTTTTATGGTCTGCGGGCCAGACACTCCGCACCCTGCCCTATACTCTAGATCAATGTAACTGACCACATTATATGTTTTCATCGATATGAATGAGAACGCTCCCCTTTCAGTCTCAGAACAATTCTCCTGGGCCAATGACAGGCGTGCAGAGCAATCATTAGGCAAACACTTCTGTTTTTTATTGGGAAATAAGTCCCCTAAACATTTAAGGTACCCACATCATTCTTAGGTGTCCTCCGCCCTCTGATAATTGCATTATTAAAAACCCTGTTCATGGCTATTAAACATAGGGATAAAAAGAAAGCTTAGAAAAAAAGATGCCATTTTCTTGGCTATTTATGGCCACCTAAAAGAGAGGAGAGAAAGGTTGGTGAGAAGGTGAGAAATCAGAAAAGAAAGCTGCTGAGAAAGAAAAAAAGAGATGGGGAGAAAAATAGCTCCTCTGAGTCCCTTCCCAGTTTGCAGACTTCTCAGGCAATATTTTGCATCAAGGAGAAAATCATCTTGCCTTTACACCAGCAGTCACTTTTCATTGTGATGCAGTTACCATGGGGATGATGTGCTGAGTGTACCACTTTATCATCTCTCTCTCACATGTTCTATTATAAAGTGAGTACTTGGGATTCTAGACCATAAATATGCATTGACAAAATGTTAATCTGTAAACTAACCTGCCAACCAACTTCAGAGAAGTAATCGTTTCTCTGGCTGGCAGAACCGCTTTTCCCATTTTTGAAAGCCACATAGGCAGGGAAGGGATGGGACAGGTGCAGGCATCTGCAATCACAGAAACTATTTCCTTTCCAGGCATTGTGGTCATTTGTGCCAAAGGCAGAAAGTGGGGAAATAAAAGAATATAAATTGTACTTGCAAAGAATGAAATTTACTAATCTCCCATGTTTCCAGATTAGATGCAGCATTTCTATCTAATTTTTAAAAAATATTTTCTAAAGCCAATCAGATACTTTTTCAAACCTGAGGGAGAAAACTATCTTATGTCGATAAATTCCAAAATAATGACCTGCTCTATGTCTTTAAGAACAGAGCATATGCCTCAATAAACTTCAGCTCAATTGCTTGTAACATGTATCAGAAGTACCTACACTTTCTGAAGCCACTGGCTGACATGTGGAGTATTTCTTCAGAGCTTCTGGGTGCTCCGTTCACAACTGGGCTGGAATTCATGGAAGTCGGAATTGTACAAAGGCAAATGAAAAGTCAAAACAACTTGTTCACACTCTCTGCCCTACTCTGGTTGCAGATCTGTCCCTTCAAGACAATTCAGTTTTAGGACCTGAACTGTAGTATTGGGCTTAACATACTTTATTTTCTATTAACTTCAACAAAATGATTACATTTTAGGGCATTTAGCAATTGTTTCTATCTATCTAGCTTAATAGACTTGTTTTGCTATGGTTATATATTAACATCCTCCTGCAAGATTCAATAGATCCTGTGAATTCTTTTTGAAGAACATCTGGAAAGTATCAGGTAAAAACCAATGCTGGCAATCCTTATGCAAGATAATTTTTGCAATCTTATAGTTGTGGAGAAAAAGTAAAACCAATAATAATGTACTATTAGCCACGTAGGCAACTTTTTCATGATAGATTATGTTATTACTCACAATATTCATTGCTTCTTTCTGTGGGAGGATCACACATCCTTGCCTAGCGATATCAGCTTGGTCGCTAAATTGCTTTGGCCAATGAAATGCGAAAAGTGATGTGTGCCATTTCCGGTTGAAGCCCTAAGGGCCACTTGGGCTTCTGCCCAAGTTCTCTTTTCCTTCTTCCACAAGCCAGTAATATCCCAGAGTGCCTTGGGCTTTCAGGGTGGGCTCCCGAATGATGACAACTTACAACAGAGATTTCACCTTCACCCGAGAGAGACTGTAAAATGTGGAGATTATCTGCTGCTGACAACAGCATCATCTAACCTACCCGGATACCCACTTGTTTGCAAAAAGATATTCATTCTCTCAACACCCATGTATTGAATGGCTATTGTATGCTGGACATAGCACTAGGTAATGGAGATGAGAAAGACCCAATTATTGTCCCTGAAATGTTCATTGTGTACATTCCATTCAATGTGACAATAAAGCAATTTCTGCAAAATAAACTCTACTTTTTTCTTTCAAACTACCTAGTGAGGTCCATCAATAGGCAGAATTTAACCTCTGGTATACTGGATTACAAATAGCAATAAATTCTTTCGTACTCCCCCTATCAGAGTATAGGATGCTATTTCTTCAACCTGTTATGTTGAAATAGACCGTGGAGAGAGAGATGTTGTATCAGTTTGGGGACTAACCTTTAAGTGGCAGTTCTGCCTCCTGCACTTGGTGGCCTTTCCACCCTTTGCACTCTTGTTGGGGCCCCGGCTTTTCAGGCTGTTCTGGTTAGGCCCAGTTATATGAATGAGGGAAGGATACTGGATATTCTAACCCCAGCATACATCACGTAGAGGAAGGATAGGCGATTCCCGCTGTGCTCTCTCCCAATGTCTGCCTCGTTCAGAGCATGCAACAGAGTTATTGCTCAATGTGCAGAGGTTTGTGGTTTGTTAGAGATGAGATATTACCAAGGGATGCGATGACTGCCAGAACCCTTTCTAGGACATGCTCTGAAACCCTTTCCTATTGACTCCACCCTCTAAATCTCAGGAACTTCACTTGTTTTTAGGACTCCCTGTCTCCGGGTATTTTCTGTAGTTTCCAATAACAATTTTTGCAACATTGTCCTTTGTTTTGAATACGTAAAATGTCTATTATCCTCAGATACTGTACTTTCCCCGAAGGCACCACTGTCCCATTCTAGTACAATGCACCCCATTCTAAAGCTACCTTTAATTTGAATTTAAGGACTGAGAAAATAGGGCATGGGAAAACGGAAAGGCAATAAAATGAAGTTTTGAAGATGGAAAACATAATGAGAAGTCTCTGCTAAGAAATTGCTGTTTGAGATGATTCCATAAGTGTAGGTAGTTGGGTATTTGGCATTACTCTAACCCAAAGGGTCCTAACTTCGCATGCGTCTGAGACAGCTGTGGGTTTATTAAAACAGATGGGTGGGTCCCTCCCCCAGAGGTTCTGGGTCAGTTGGTCTGGGCAGGGCCTGAGAGTCTGTATTTCTAACAAGCTCCCATGTGCTGCAGCTGCCGCTGCTGTTCCAGAGGCCACACTTTGAGAACCACTGTGGGGACCCTTACGGCAATTGTGTTTCCACGTTGTCATCTGTACCCGTGACTCATAGTAATTAATCACTGGACTTTTCCTGGAGCCTTGGTTGGAGCTAGTACATCAGTTAGATGTTATCAACTGATGTTAATTAAAATTTGAGAGAAAACCTCTCCATTATGGTAATATAACTAGAATTTAGGTAACTTCATTAGCAGACTATTAACGTTTATCTTGCTCTTAACAAAACGTTGAAGTTCCATAAATATGTTTGATCAATTTCTGCTCAGAATATAAGAGCATCAAATTTATGCCTCTTCTCCTCTACAGCACTGCGTAGGAAATGTTCAGACAACATACGCTAAG
Organism: Murina feae; assembly: GCA_004026665.1. Classification (NCBI taxonomy): domain Eukaryota; kingdom Metazoa; phylum Chordata; class Mammalia; order Chiroptera; family Vespertilionidae; genus Murina; species Murina feae. The sequence goes on from PVJC01015412.1 coordinate 28,421, forward strand.
AAATTAGCATTCTATGTTTGATGTAATAATTGGCCAAGTCAAAGCAATTTCGAAAGACGGATACAAGTTTTTTTCCCCCAAAAGCTATATTGAGTGAGAACCAGTAAGTACTAGACATGATCATCACCTACCCCTCCCCACCACCGACACCCAAAATTGAGTTTTATGTCAGCAGTGGCTAGGACCATATGGATGATGTTGCTATGCAGTTATAAGTAGTCTCTATTCAGGTTTGTTCTCTGGCCCTCCTGTGGGTTGGAAACAGTGACAAGAAAATCTGGTAGTAATTGATATAAGTCTAAGTAACCAAAAAGGAGATTCATCTTTGAGATCAGATTAGCGGTAACCTTGAAAATAAAGAGTAACATAAAAAAATCTTTTGATAGTTAACTACTCAATGAGTGAATAAGTCCTTGAATTTCATGGGTGAGGAAAAGTGAAGGGATAAATAAAAAAAAAAAAAAAAAAAAAAGGAATTTCCCTATATACCTCTGGTTCCCACTACACTGACTATTTACTCATCATGTCCAATCAAAAGCTAAGAAAAGGAGTTCTTTCCCCAAGTTGAACTACCTCCCCTGTTATGTAGATTCAGAGCTCAATGCCTGGCTGTTTTTCCTTGGGGGATTTTTTAGTTGACATTTATCATCATTGAAGACGGATGGATACTTGTCAATTCTCAAGAAGATTCTTAGAGCAGACAGCCAAATTTTGTCTTTGCTCACATTTTAATCATGACAAGGACTGACACGGAGATGACTTACCAAGTGCTCCCAGGCTGGAGATGTACCTGGGTAGCACTCTGGTGGCAGCAGCTTACTCTGTGAGGGGAAGGAGAGTCCTTACGAACTGTGCTAAGTGATGTTCACAGGGAATGCCTCGGGTCCTTGGGTCCACTCTTCAACATGGATACTTGAGAGACACAGTTCAGCCAACAAAAATACATATTTGTGGAATTTTTCACATTGAATTTTATGGCAAAAATGAGGAACATGAGTTAAGAGATCAACTGAAGGACTTGTATGCATGCATATAAGCATAATCAATGGACACAAGATACTGGCGGGTAGGGGAGGAGGGGGAAGGTCAAGGGGAAAAACGGAGACTTATTTAACATTCTTTATTAATACTTTAAGCAATAAAACAAAATTAAATAAAAAAGAAATAAAGTATTATATATAAAAAATAAAAATAAAAATAATTTTAAAAAATGAGGACCATGCAATTCTTTAACAAGATGCTCTATTGCTAATTTCTTTAAATTCTTGAGTTTTACATTAAACTAGAGGCTTAGTGCATGAAATTTGTGCATGGGAGTGTGTGTGTCCCTCAGCTCAGCCTGCACCCTCTCCAATCTGGGACCCCTTGAGGGATGTCTGACTGCCCATTTAGGCCTGATCCCACCAAGCAGTCAGACATTCCTCTTACAATCCAGGACTGCTGGCTCACAACTGCTTACCTGCCTGCCTGATTTCCCCTAACCGCTTCTTCCTGCCAGCCTGATCATCCCCTAACCACTCCCCTGCCAGCCTGATTGATGCCTAACTGCTCCCCTGCTGGCCCGGTCGCCCCTAACTGCCCTCCCCTGCCAGCCCTGTCCCCCTCTAACTGCTCTCCCCTGCCAGCCTGGTCCCCTTCAATTGCTCTCCCCTGCCAGCCTGAGCACCCCAACTCCCCTCCCCTTCCAGCCTGGTCCCCCCCAGATGCTCTCCCCTGACAGTCTCCCCCCGCCCCACAACTGTTCTCCCCTGCCAGTCTGGTCCCTTCCAACTGCTTTCCTCTGCCAGCCTGGTCACCCCCTCTGCCTTCCCCTGCTGGCCTGGTTCCTTCCAACTTCCCTCCCTTGCAGGCCTGGTCCCTCTCAACTGCCTTCCCTTGCGGGCCATCTTGTGTCCACATGGGGGAAGCCATCTTTGACCACATGGAGCGGCCATCTTGTGTGGTGGAGTGATGGTCAATTTGCATATTACCTCTTTATTATATAGGATTTTATATACACTAAATTTCATATTTTATGTTGAAGAGAAAATGTATTTGCACAAATAAGTGATAGAAAAACAAAATCCTTTTAACCACTCAATGTTGACAATGGTTGACAATATATTGGCATAATAAGCATTTGATAATGATAATGCAAATGCTTTTGGACACTGATGAAAAATTTTTATGTCAAATTTCTCAAAATAATGAGGTTTTAAGTACATTGATAAAGTAGTTACTTGGTAGCTAGCTTGGACTCTGCTAAATGCATCCACCACTCCAAATTGACAGGAGAATCAAAGACAGGGATTCAGAGATGCTGCCTGGAGCTTGGGCATCAGAAGCCCTCATCCAGGCTCTTCTGCTCATCACCACCACTCCCTTCCCCCTCCTTGGCTCTGGAATGCCCACTGCTATGCTTGGACACTGAAAAAGGAACTCATTCGACCGCATCATGGGCAGCAGCAGGCTTTGCTGTTGGCAGATCATCTCCTTGATGGCATTCAGTATATAACAGCAAAGTAGCATGAGCCAGAAGTCACTCATCATGCCCACTGACTACAGAACTGTGGGGTCTGCCATTAGATACTGCTCAGAGGCTGCTCACAATCTGAGTTGATCAACCTGAAAGCCACATGTGGCTGCCCCATGGCTGATGGAAAGAATTCTTCACACACCTGAAACCCCATCTCAGCCTGCCTCTGAAGCTTTGTTGTGGAACATGCAAAGACAAACAAACAAATAAACAACAAAAAACCCAAGTTTTACCAAGCTCCATGTTTAACCTTGATGTGCAAATCTGTGATAAGGTTTTCTGTTTGAAATGTAGGTAAGAAGATATGACAACTTAGCTGTGGGATTCAAAGATTAAATGAACTGCAGATGCATCAATTATTATTATTTTACTTTCAGCCCACCATTTCTAAATAAACTTTTCATCTCAGAGCACACTAATGGGAAATGAATGCCTATAATAGTTCTTGGTTTAAGCATAAGTGGAAAAGCCTCTGTAGACCTCAATGCATGTAGCAGGATACTCTGGGAGGGTAGTTCTCTATAGTTCAATTGCAATACAAAGACATGGGCATGCTTCAATTAGTAATGACTTTCCTCCAAGAGATTCTGAGCTGAGCTGTCAGAACTCATAAGTAAAGGATTTGTGAGCCAGGGCAATGCTCAAGTTGATGTTTGCATTTCATATGAAAATTAGGTATTGCTAAGGATTAGACTAATGTTGTCCTTATCTAGTCCATAAAGTGGCTTCTACTTGAAAATAATAATTTTTGTTCTTTTTTCCTATTTTCTTCATCCTTGAAAACAAATGATAATTTTATAGTCTTTGAACCTGCCATTTTAACCCTCCCTAGAGTTTATGTATAGTACTCTCAAAGGGACATAATACCATAAATTATTGGGGAGGTGTAAAAACCTTCTAATCTGGTAGATGTTAAATTCTTGAAAAATAAACTTAAATTCTTGAAAACCAAATTTTCCTTCATCTAAATGAATGACAGTCCCATCACCTTGACATTTCAGCCAGAAACATAAAAGTACTTTTTATCATTCTCCTTTTTCTCACCCCTCCCTCTGTCTCACTCTGCATTTAATACTTTTATATCAACTTTGAAAGCATTTGTCAAATGAATCATTTCCTTGGCAATTCCATTGCTACCCTTCTAAATCAAGCCACCACCGTACTCTTATACAGGCCTCCTCTCTGGTCTCCCAATTTTCATTCTTGCACCCCTCACCTCTTTTTCTAGCTTGTAGCCAAGAGTGACCACAACAAAGGCAATAGAATAGAGCAGTGAGTGGCATTGGGTCAATTAGACATCATGGGGGAAAGGTAAATTTGGACTGCTGCTTTAAATCCTTTAAAAATTCCAGATATACTGAAGATCTAAATGTGAAGTAAAACAACAAACTTTTGAAATAAAACACAAATACACACTTTTATGATTAGGGTAAGCAAGGGTTTCTTAAGATACAAAATACTAACTATAAAGGAAAATTAATAAATTGGACTTTTTAAAATTATAAGCTTCTATTCATCAAAAGAATGTAAAGAACAAGGCATAGAATGAGAATAGAGACCTGAGACACATAAATGAAAAAGAAGACTTGTTTCCAGAATTTATAGAAAGCTCCAACACATCAATAAGAAACCTAAAAAAATGATCAAAAGATTTCAATGCTATTTCCTAAAAGACAATTTCTAAGCATTAAGCTATAAAAATCCTATTTTCATGTAAAACACAACTACTATTAATAAAAACGTGGAGAAAAACAAGAAATGCTATGTCCATCATAAGAATGGAATATTTTTCAAAATTATCATGATGCAGCTATTCTTTAAAAAGAATAAAAAATTCAGTCAAGATATGATAAATATTGTTTCATCTTTTATTTTAGTTCCATAAGGAGGGACCAGGAACTAAGTTCCATTTGTAATCCATAATTTTACCCAAATTACTTTTCAAAGACTCATTTAATTATGGGTGTTTTTTAAAAAATGCTAGTTAGGCTAAAAAAAAAAAAAAACCTTTATGATTTATATTAAAAATGAATCAATCCTTGATGGCATTATTCATTTTGAATCTTTTTTCAAAAATTTAGCTTGAGATTTGATAGGTCACTATAATCACTTTCTAAATGCTCTAAAAATTGTATTTGGAGGACACTTTGTAAAGATTCCCTTAATGCTGGCTTTCTTCACCACTGGAGTCTGATTATTGATAATATATGACAGATGATTGGTAGGACCAGCATTTAAGTGAATGATGAAGTCTAACTCTTCAATAGCTTTGCATCTTTTATAAGCATGCAACCCAAAGTATCTGAATGACTCAAGCTCAGGAGAGCAATGATTTAACAATCTATTATTCACACAGAATTTATATTCTAGCCAGTCTTGTATGCTAAGACAGAAATAATTTTATTTTTATTGGAAGCTCACTTCCCAGAAAGTGAAAATGTAAATAAAGAGAAAACAAAACAACAGTAGGTTAAAGGAAGAGTGCTCAAATGGGTCTCTGGCCCCTGGAACTAAAGTTAATTTAGTTTATTTTAAATATATTTTTATTGATTTCAGAGAAGAACGGAGAGGAAGAGAGAGATAGAAACACCAGTGATGAGAGATAATCATTGATCAGCTGCCTTCTGCACACCCCACAATGGAGATTGAGCCTGCAACCTGGGCATGTACCCTGACCGGGAATCGAACTGTGACCTCCTGGTTCATAGGTAGATACTCAACCACTGAGCCTGAAGTTAATTTAAAAACAAAGTACTTTCTACTTTGATATCTTTTCCTACAATTAATACCATATATCTTTTTTATAATGAAACATTGTCAATAATTCTCTGATTTATACTGCTAGAGCTATCTGTGTTTCATTCCTGCCATGAAACCACCCATTGAAGAAATGAACTCTCATGATGCAAAAAGAGAAGACTAATTTTACTAACAGTTAAAACCTTGTCCCTTCCAGTAGCTTTTGATATTGGAAGACTCCAGATACCTAGCAATGCTTAAAACGTTCTGTTGGTAAAATAGCTAGAATTAGTAATTGGAACATATGGGAAAGGGATGATACTTATTGAGTACTCATTAAGTCTAGCAGAACGCAAACATGATAATCAATTTTAATCTTAACAAATCCACCTAGCAGGTATAGCCATTCTAATTTTATGTAGGAAGGAACAAAAGCACAGGAGGACCAAAGTCGGTGGGTGAGGATAATCCAGGCCCTACACTGAAGAGTTAGAAATGGATACCGATGTGTTTGCACTTTCCATTTCACCACAGCGCCCTTCTGCGTCACACAAGAAATCTGTCAGAGGAGTCTAGGTCTGCCTAATGCTCTCCACCACAGTCAGTGGCTTTCCTGTTTCCTGCCAATTCAATAGCATTCTGAGAATTCACACAAGCAAAAAACTACCTTATTCTATGCCTGCGACACCACCACCAAAAGATTCTTTAGTTGGACACGAAACTCCCACAAATTCATAAGTTATTGTATATCTGTGCTTGTTTCCTGTAAACTTTACCAATTTTTTAAGTTTTTCTCTATCTCTTTTTTAAATTGGATAAAAGAATAACAGAATATAACAAAGCCATACTTAATGTGCATGCATGAGCATAAATTTACTGATTTGCAACCAATACTGAAAATTAGCTGTCATTTATGGGTTTCCATCACTAACCTTTTACCTACTATAATTTTTCTCAAGAGTGACTAGGAATTTTTCTCCTACTAATGGATTAGGGAAGGTTAAATTTGACAAGTGAAATACCAAAACTGTAAGAAAATAATGTGATAGCACAAGATGGACACTCATGCATTCTTTTAGCATTTTTTTTGAGTTGATGGTTTTCAGAACTACATTTTTAAAGCAGCATGAAATTACAGACCATCTCACCATGCACACTATCAATATATTCTAAAAGGTACCAGGGTGATGCTTAAAATCCATTCTTTAAGGGTTTTTTTAAGGTTTCATTAATTTCTGATAAAATTATTTTTAAATCTAAAGTACACAGTGAACTTTGATATCATGTAAATACAAAAGTAAAAACCTTAAAACTGCTTTCTGTCAAATATTACAGCGTTTATATACACACTAGTGGCCCAGTGCACGAAATTCATGCACATTAAAAGGAGATTAATTAGAGGAAATATTTTAATATTGCTATTTGCCCTTTCTCTATAATAGAAGTGTC
>PVJC01015413.1:0-35087 GCA_004026665.1 Murina feae
GCTGGGGGCAGGTCCCCAGTGGTGACACACACACATACACACACACACACACAGAAGGCGCCTGGCAGACTGGGGCCATCATAGGACATCCACTGAGGGGTCCCAGACTGTGAGAGGGCACAGGCCGGGCTGAGGGACTCCCTCCACCCCGAGTGCACAAATTTTTGTGCACCGGGCCCCTAGTATAGGAATATACCAAAAGAGTCAGACAAATCACTATTATATCACACCTAGTCATCCCTACATGATAAATTAGATTCCTGGCATTTCGATCAATCTAAGAAAATATTCCTATGTTAAACACTATTACTTTTGTCTCAACATTTAAGGGTTTAGCATGATTCTTTACATTAAGAGAAAGAAAAGTGTTCTTACCTTATTAAAGCCATGTTCATGAGAGTCATCAACTTCTCCATTACTAGTCACTGCAATTTCTGCTGCTGAATTTCTGGGAGACTCTTGAGCCATGGTAGACTCTTACAAAAAGAAAGCAAGGAAAAAGTCATAAATAACACCAAATTATAAAAGGCAAAATTCAAGACTACATTCATGTTTAAGGCACTGAAAAGTCAGCATTAAAAAAAATAATTTATAATTTATCTAATACTTACATAGTAAACATGATCCTATCTAATAAAAGAGTGATATGCAAATTAACCGTCACTCTGAGACAAAAATAGAAGCATCCATAGCCACAAGATGGCAGCGCCCAGTCCCTTCACCCTACCGCTGGAGTGTTTTCGGGCCTGCCAGCCCATCTCCTTTGCAGATGGGTGGTAAGGAGCAAGAAGTCCCTGAATGCAAGATCCCTGGACTGCAAGAGGGATATAAGGTCACGGCGAGGCTCACCTTGGGAACTGGGGGTTTAAGAGGTTGGGGCCTGACAGTGCAGGCTGCAAGCGCCCCGGAGCCACATTTGGTTTTGTGGTTCTTGGCAGCAGCGCACAGCGGTTCCGCTTGGGCGGGCAGCAGCAGCGGTTTTCCTGCCCAGGGCAGTGGATCCACGGGCCCGCAACACACTACCCTTCTGGGGGCCCAGAGTGGCCTTAGCCCTGCCCAGCCCTGGCCCCAGGTGGCGGCTTCTCCTTCACACCAGGTGCGCCTAGAGAGGGAGCCGGGCACAGCCAGGGTCCCAGAGGGCGGTCAGGCTGGACCAGGTGCCTCGGACTGGCCGTGCAGATCCTGTTGGAATGGCCTTGCGGGTGAGGGAGGGTGATGCAGCTGCCTCCGCTCAGCCAGCGGGTGGAGGTGGCGCTGGCCAGGCAGCGCCGGCTTCAGAGCCCAGACCGCAAGCAGCAGCTCGGGCGGCAGATGCTCCAGGTGGCGGCAGCGGGGTGCTGGCTCATCACGGTCCCCACCCCACCAGGTCTGCGCCCTGTGCTCCCATGCCGTCACTCTGCGCACCCCTGGCCCAAGGATCCCGCGGAACTCGCCACCGTCTCGCTCTCTCCTTGCTAAGGTAATGCTGCCAGAGCTCTCGGAGTACAGCAGTGCAGTGGCTTTCCGCTGTTTGCATCCCCAAGACACTGCACTCCAGGCTCTCGGCTGAGCCTCTGCATCCTCGCACACCTCACTCCTCCAGCAATTTGGGCAGGAGGGTGGGGTTGCGTTTCCTCCAGCCCCATCTGCCCTAGGACCCCACTTGCTTTTACCAGTTCTCTCCGCCCACAGAACATCTCCTTTATCAATTAAGAACTAATTAAAGTACCACTCTCTCAATGAAACTCTATGCCCTTGCACCCCTATCTCGCCCATACACCCTCCCAGCAAAACACTAATTTTGAATGACACAATCTGTCTTTATGAGTCCTGAGGCCAGTAAGTTGAGAACAACCAAAGAAAATCACAGACTCTGGCAAAATTACAAGTGGGGTCCCAGGGCGGACAGGGACCCCACAGGGCAATAGGAGAGATGAAGTGGGGGGGGGTGCAGGAAGTCCAGGAGCCGTGGGTGGGCTCCCCTTTGGAGTGTGCCTTCGGGTGCCTCTTTCCCTCGGTTGACCAATGTCTGCATTTTTTTTTCTGCAAAGGGTCCCAGACTATGAGAGGACATAGGCCGGGCTGAGGGATCCCCTGAGTGCACAAATTTTTGTGCACCAGGCCTCTAGTATTAATATAATAAAAACACAACTAGCTTTTAAAACTGAACTCAACTTAAATTTTTATATTAAAAACACAAGTTACTAGTCCTAGTTGTTTGGCTCAGTGGATAGAGCATTGGCCTGCAGACTAAAGGGTCATGTGTTCAATTCCAATCAAAGGCACATGCCCGGGCTGTGGGCTTGATCCCCAATAGGGGGCATGCAGGAGGCAGCTGATCAATGATTCTCTCTCATCACTGATATTTCTCTTTCCCTCTCCCTTCTTCTCTGAAATCAATAAAAATATATTTAAAACAACAACAACAAAAACCCCCCCACAAGTTACTTGTTACAAGTACCAGGGGGGAATATCCTTGCCTTGTAAATAGTGTTATGATAGACTATCCACTCTAATAAAAGCATAATATGGAAATTGACCGTTTCTCCGGGATGCCTAAACCACGCCCTTCAGCCAAGCCACGCCCACCAGCCAATCAGAGAAGCTGCATGCAAATTAACCCAGCCAAGATGGAGGCCGGCTCCACAGGCAGTGGCAAGGCAGGGCCGCCGTGTCCAATTGGCTGCTACCTGGCGCTAAGTGCCCAGTCAGAAATGGCAGTTCTGTGGGGTGGGGCCACCATGTCTGATCGGCCACCACCAGGCTGGCGCTGAGCTCCGTGTGTGTGGCACCCTGTCAGAGACGGCCATGCATGCGGCGCCCTGTCAGAGATGGCGGCTCCCCGTGGGGCAGGGCCACTGTGTCCGATGGGCCGCAGCATGGCCGGAGCTGCAGAAGGGAGCGAAGCAGCAGAGAAGGGAGGGATTGAGGCAATGGAGACGGGAGGGAGGGAGGCAGCAGAGACTGTGGAGATGGGAGGGAGCAAAGTGGCAGAAAAGGGAGGGAGCTGAGGCGGCAGAGATGGGAGGAAGCGAGGCAGCGGAGAAGGGAGCAAAGCCTGCTGGCATGCTTGGCCAGCCTGAAAACGGCCCTCAGCCCCTCATCCAGACTGTCCAGGCACCCCAGCAGGGACCCCCTCCCTGATCCAGGACATTCTTCAGGACAAACCAGCCAACCCCCACCCATGCACCAGGCCTTTATCCTATATAATAAAAGGGTAATATGCAAATTGACCGTAACAGCAGAACCACTGGGAATGACTGGTCACTATGACACACACTGACCACCAGGGGGCCGATGCTCAATGCAGAAGCTGCCCCCTGGAGGTCAGTGCGCTCCCACAGGGGGAGCTCTGCTCAGCCACAGCTAGGCTGCCAGCTGCCAGCACAGCAGTGGTGGCGGGAGCCTCTCCCGTCTCCTCAGCAGAGCTAAGGATGTCCAACTGCAGCTTAGGCCTGCTTCCTGCTGGCAACTGGACATCCCCTGAGGGCCCCCAGGCTGCCAGAGGGATGATGTCTGGCTGCCAGCTTAGGCCCAATCCCCTGGGGAGCGGGCCTAAGCCAGCAGGTGGACATCTCTTGAGCATTCCCAGATTGCTAGAGGGCACAGGCCGGGCTGAGGGACACCCCCTCCTTCCCGCAGAGTGTACAAATTTTTGTGCACCGGGCCTCTAGTCCTATATAATAATAGACAAACATGCAAATTAACCATCCCTCTGCTATGCTTAGCCATGCCTACCAGCCAATCCAGAGTGATATACACATTAACCCAACAAAGATGGCGGAGGCCAGAGCCCTGATACTTGCCTCGCAGCCACAGCTACCATGCAAGCATCCTGGCTCTGGCTGCTCCAGGTCTGTTGGAGACGCAGAAGTCAGGGGAGACAGAGAAGTCCGGCTCTAGCACCTGAGGCTGGCTTCGGCCAGGAGCTGAAGAAGCCGCCTGCCCTGTGATCCCAGGTCTCAGCCCAGTGGGAGAAGCCGCCCACCCGTGGTCCAGGGGAGATGGAGAACCCGGGCCCAGGGCCGGACACTGGCTGCAGCCTGAGAGAAGCCAGCTGCCCCATATCTGCCCGCCCCATGTCCTTAGGAAGACTGAGAAGCCAGGCCCCAGCGCCTGAGGCTGACTGCAGCCTAGGAAACCAAGAAGCCGCCTGCCCCGTGATCCAGGCTGCAGCCGGCCGGAGAAGCTGCCCACACTGCATCCCAGGTGACACGGAGAAGCCGCCCACCTGCGGTCCAGGGAAGACAGAGAACCTGGGCCCAGTGCCTGACACTGGCTGCAGCCTAGGAAACACCTGCTGTGGGCCACTGGCGGGGTTGAGGGTCCGGAGGTGGAGGCGCTCCTGCTTTGCAGCAGCAGTGCCCGGGTTGCTCGGGCTTTGGCCACCCTTGCTGGGCCGGGCGTGCTGGGTAGGGAATGGGAGCAGGATGGTGGCGGGGAGGCCAGGGAAGGGGGGGCAGTGAACACCTGGCTGGGGCTGAGCCCTGGGCTGGGGGTTAACGCCCCCTCTCCACTGAAGCTTTAAGGAGGCAAGAAGGGCTGCTCCCTCTCTCTCACACACACAACCCCACAACCCCCGGCCTCCTCTCTCACAGGCTCCATTTTCTCCGCCACCAGGGACAGGGGTCTCCTGTGAGAGGTCCCAGGTCTCCCTTCAGAGTTGGGGGGAGCCAGGAGACTGAGAGATGGGCGGGGGGCAGGGCGGAGGGAGCAGCAGCCCCAGAGAGCTTGGGGTGAAGTAACCAGGTGGGGGATGGGCGGAATAGGGAAGAGGCCTCAGGACCCCCTCCCACTATAGACAAGTGGCTGCTGAGGCCGCCCCCTCCAGGCGGGTGCTGAGGAGGCCTAGGGCTGGTGGGTGGGGAGTCTGGAGGCCCTCGCTAGCCTCCCAGTGGGGATGGAGGAGGGGTGGAGTGGGGGGGGGTCCTAGGAGGCCGAGGGAAGCAAGACATTGGGGACATTCTACAGCAGATAATGACCATCACGGACCAGAGCCTGGGCAAGGCCCAGGCCAAGAAACATGCCCCAAACTGCCACCAAATGAAGCCAGTTCTCTTTAACGTCCTGTGTGAGATCAAGGAGAAGACCCGCCTCAGCATCTGAAGTTGCTGAGAAGAAGGAGCTGGTGGACCCCCAGTTTATACGCTTGGACAACATGCTTGTGGCAGGTGTGGCTGGGCCTCAGAAAGGGCAGGGGGAGGGGGGGAGGCTCAGTGGCATCAGCTGCAGCCGCAGCAGCTTCCAGCTTCGGCGTGTCCCCTGACAACTCCATCGAACACTCGGACTATCACAGCAAACTTGCCCAGATTCGCCACATCTATCACTGGGAGCTGGAGAAGTATGAGCAGGCATGTAACGAGTTCACAGCCCACGTCCTGAACCTGCTGAGGGAGCAGAGCTGCATGGGCCCATGGCACCCAAGAAGATGGAGCAGGTGCTGAGCATCATACACTGTAAGTTCAGCACCATCCAGATGCAGCTCAAGCAGAGCACCTGCAAGGCTGGCATGATCCTGTGCTCCTGGTTCCTGGGTGCCAGATGGAAACGCCGCAACTTCAGCAAACAGGCCACCAAGGTCCTAAATGAGTATTTCTATTCCCACCTGAGTAACCCTTATCCCAGTGAGGAGGCTAAGGTGGAGCTCGCCAAGAAGTGTGGCATCACTGTCTCTCAGGCCTCCAACTGGTTTGGCAACAAGTAGATTCACTATAAGAAAAATATCAGAAAAGTTTCAAGAGGAGGCAAACATCTACGCCGTCAAGACCCCCGTGTCTGACACCCAGGGAGGCCACAGCCGCACCAGTTCCCCGACACCCCTTCCTCTGCAGGCTCTGGCGGCTCTTTCAATCTTTCAGGATCCAAAGACATGTTTCTGGGGATGCTCGGGCTCAATGGAGATGCCTACCCTGCTTCCAAAGTAGAATCACTCCAACACTCGATGGGCCCAGGGGGCTACGGACATAACCTTGGGGGAAGCCAGATGTACAGCCCTCGGGAAATGAGGACAAATGGCAGCTGGCAGGAGGCTGTGACCCTGTCCTCAATGATGTACCCAACAGAAAGACCAGAGAGCATTCATTGACACTTCCAACTGATCTCACCCCTCAGGGCCACAGGGTGGGGGCTCACAAGGTGACTCTTGATGAGAGGACAAAGGCATCCAGAAGACAAGCCCCAGACACAGGAGAAGCATAAGATGGAGAAGGGCAAATGGGGTCGCCCTATCCCAGCCGACTCAGTGCTGGGGTTGCTGACTACATGACAAGGAGAAGGGGGTCCCCTAAGGGGAAGGTTGGGTCTGTTTCCCCTTTTTTTCCTTCTTTTCAATCTTTTTCTCTCCCCATTTCTTACACAGAAACTCACCCAGAACCCTATCTTTCAGATCCTCTCTCTCTCATAGACATATACACAACTATTCTGTTTTTCTCTCTCATAGATACCTATACAACTATTGTTTCTCTATAGACACATATACATTCTCTCTCAGACACATATGCGATTATTCTGTTTCTCTCTCTTTCTCACTGGTTTCATCCATTCTCTCTCCTCCACTCCTTATCTGCTCTGGGATCTGTGGAGATGCCAGCCTTGCCCTACCTACCAGAGATGCCAAAAATGGGGACACAACTTCTGGACATATGACCTGGCCGCTGCCAACCCCTCCGACCCCCCCGTGGCCTCCCACTCCTCCCCTTCCAGACAGCTTTATTACCTCATATGCAGCTCATCTAAAACCAATCAAAATGCTCAGTGGGGGAAAAAAAAGGAAGGAAGGAGGGAAGAACTTTATAAAAGACTCAGTGGGCAGCAGAGTTAAAGAAGGAAAGAGGATGTATGAGTGAACTGTAGGAGCTATAACAAAAATCAAGTATAGTTGTGTACTGGGGACAGACTTTAAAAGTAGGAGTCAAAAAAGAAAAAAGATAAATGATAGTGAATAATTAGGCAGGTAGATAGATAGGTATTAAAACAGTGACAGTAAGTAGAGAAGAATGTATGGCAAAGGTAGGGTGAGAAAGAGGGATGGAAGAAAAGTTTTAAAGGGGGAGCTGGTAGAGCTTAAAAAGAGAATGGGAAGAAGGAAGGAATAGGGGAGGGAGCAAAGCAGGTCCGAGGGAGTAAGTGAAGAAAAAAATTAAGGTGGGAAGGCAGGAAAAGGGGAGGGAGGGAAGGGGTAAAGAAGGAATGTGGGGAGGGAAGGAGGGTAGTAGAAAAATGGGAAGAAGGATGATGGAACAGAAGTAGAAAATAAGGAGGAAAGCAAAGTTTATAAATGGAGTCAGTAGGAAAAGTGTTACATAAAGGAGAGAGAAAAATTGTGTGAGCGGGAGAAGCCAATAAGGAAGTCAAATACAATAGTGTGTGAAGGAGGTAAGATTAAAAAAGAAAGTTAATAGGAGTGACCAGGCTGGCAGGGGAGGGCAGTTAGGGTAAGGTGACCAAATGTCCCGCTTTTGGCGGGACAGTCCCGGTTTTTAAGAATTTGTCCCATGTCCGGTGGCGTTTTAAAAAGTCCCAATTATTCTTTGTGATATTTTAATAATAAAAAAAGAAAAATAATAACCCCCCCCAAGTCAATGGTGTACCGCTTTAAATCTGATCACCTTAAGTTAGGGGATCAGGCAGGCAGGCATAGTGTTTAGGGTAGGCAGGCAGGTTAGTGGTTAAGAGCCAGAAGTCCCAGATTGCGAGAGGGATGTCCAACTGGCAGTTGGACACCCCCCGAGGACTCCCATATCAGAGAGGGTGTAGGTCGGCTGAGGGATCCTCTCCCTATCCCCTATGCACGAATTTTGTGCACCGGGCCTCTAGTATATATATAATGGGATATTCCTCAGCTGTAAAAAGTAATGAATTACTGATAAATGCAATAACTGTTGCTTAATCTCAAAACATTATGCTGACACAAAATAATACATACTATATCATTCTACTTATATAGAACTCTAGAACATATAAAACTAATCTATCATGACAGATCAGCTATTGCCTGAAGAGAAGGGTTAGGGAGGGGAGGATTAACTGCAAAGAGTACAGGAAACTTTAGGATAATGAAAACTTCTATATCTTTTTTTTAACTTCTGTATCTTGATTGTGATTATGGTTTCCCAAGTATATGCATTTGTCAAAACTCATCAGAGCATATCATATTTAAATTTTACCTCAACAATCTGTTGATATTTTTTAAGGGTAAAATTCTATTCTACAATCTTTAAAATAGAGGATCTATTTTTTCTGCAAGTCCCACATCCACCCACAGAGACCACACTAGTCTGGTGGATGGAGGCATATGACCCTGATAAGATACAAGGAGGGACTAGCTTGCAGCTCCGTAATTCAGTAGCAAAAAAAATTATCATTTCCCAAAATATATCTCATGACAAAAATGAAACCAATACCCTCTCACTATGAAAATTACTGCAGTCCCAAGTGTCATTTACAGACCTCTTCCCTGTTTGATCCAAGTCTGAAATTCAAAGTACTTGTTTCTAAGAGAGTAACTAAAAAAACAGCAGAGCATTAACAAAATCCCTCTGTTCCTCAGATCTAGTGGCTCTCCTCCTAGGTCTTTTAAAACACCAAAAGAGAATTGCCTCGTTTTGGTTTGCCAAGTCAGGCTTTAGCCAAGTATTACCTTATTTTTATGGCTGCCCAGTTACAGCCCTCTTCCAGTGTTGGGAAAGTCTCTACAAGATGATGCTAGGGAAAGGTAGAGACTTGTGTCTTATTACATAAAAGTTCAAAATAACGATAATCATGCAACATTCTCCACACCATAATAGCTTTCACATGGCTCGTAAACTGCTTACAATCTGACCCCTACCTACTTCTCCAGCTGCTTCTCATACCATACCCTCCCCTAACACTCTATACTGGTCAATTAGGCAACCAAATGTCTATTAACTTCATCTTCACCCTCAGAATACACAGTGACTCTTCTCTCCCTGTCAACTCAATGCCTAGGCTATAGCCTCTTCTGTAGCTGCCCAAGACCTAGGCTGAAAGAAGAAAGCTCAAGTAATTTTTTCTGGCACTACTTGTTTTTCAAATCCTGAAAATACACCTGACATATTTTAAAAGGCTTTACATTTCACAGTCAGCATTTGTTGGTGAACACTCCATGGAAAATAAAATGTAACATTAACAATTTTGACCCAAATACTAAAAATATCTATTTTAATAATGCAAGATATGGCATTTGGAAATATTAATGGTAAATCAAAATTTAGAAAATGCATAGAAACAAGGTAGGAACTTTCTAGAAATTATGGAACGACATCTGGAATTGTACAGGGCTTTGTATCTTCTAAAACACACATTTAACATTGTTCTTTAATTTACTCCTGAGCCAGAAAAAACAAAGTGGTATAATAATAAACTTAAAGTTTTTCCAATTGTTCCTTAAATCTACCATTTAAAAAAGTTATTTGAAACTTCATTAAAAAATACAGTGAAGTGTTTCCAGTGCTCAGTTCACTGGCTGCACATATTCAACTGGTATTTTGATCTGCTATCAAATAATGCTTATATTTTCTTCTAATCTAAAGGACTAAATTCTTAATTTTAGTCAATTCTAGAAAAAACAGTGCAGAAAGCAAACAGCATGAAATAAGAAAATAAGCCCGAAATACTACTCAACTCTAATTGGTATTGTTCAGACAAAGAAACTCCCAGTGCTCAGTGGACTTATTATGCATGTTAAAGAGGCCATATATTGTTTGTTCCAATAACAAAAAGCACAAATGTCTTCTGTGTCAGACAAAATTATTGAGATTTTTCTTGCCTACAAAAAGAAAAAACAATTCTATTGAACTCATAATTCAAATCGTCTTTGAAATTGTCTTCTGTGTTGGTAAAATATGGCTTTCTTTAAAAAATGGTTAATATATTTATTATAAAACTAGGGGCCTGGTGCACAAAAATTTGTGCACTCGGCGAGGGGAGGAGGGGGTCCCTCATCCTGGCCTGTGCCCTCTCACAGTCTGGGACCCCTAGGGGGGGATGTGCACCTGCTGGCATGCATGGCCAGTCTGGGTGAGGGGCTGAGGGCTGTTTTCAGGCTGGCCACAGCCCCCTCAGGGTTCGTGCACTGGGGGGTGGGATGGCTGGTGAGTGCAGGCGTGGACGTTTCCAGCCGGGTGGCCTACCATCGCACATACTTGGTGGGCTTCCACCACTGAGGGGACACACCTGGTGCAGAGCTGGGTGGCAGGCCAGGGGGTGGGCGCTGGTGCATGGTCCCTTGGGGGGGCCATGCTGCTGAGCGGACACACGGGGTGGAGCCAGGCACACGCTCACACCGCCCCCCCATGGAGGCCCCCAGGGTGGAGGCAGGTGGCTGGACCTGTGGCAGAGGCTCTGCACGGGGGCAGAGGATGCTCGGGCATGACCCTGAGGGGGTACCCACCTCAAGCCCCCGCCACTGAGCCTCGGAGGTCGCGTGGGCCCAACTGCTCTATTCCCAGGCCTCGCAGGGCCAGGCTGGGCTGCCAGCTCCTGGCCTTGTGGCTGCTCACCGCTGTCTGGAACCACAATGGGCACAATTGCTCTATTGCCAGCCCCAGCCGAGAGCCGGGCCGGCTCTCACCCAAGGCCGCCCAGAACCAACCACTGGCGCGATTGCTCTATTCCCAGGCCCAGGCTGCAAGGCCGGGGCCTGGGCAGCCAGCTCCCGGCCCTGCTGCCAACCACCACTGCCCAGAATCGACTTCCAGGGCACACACAGGCGGAGGCCAGGCCTCCACCTGTGCATGGGCCAGCGCGATCTCTCTATTCCCAGCCCCATCTCTCTATTGCCAGCCCCAGCCGCAGAACCGGGGGCCTTGGGAGGCCGCCCTGCCCTGCAGCCGCCGCCACTGTCCGGAACCGACCGCCAGAGCACGCAAGGGCGGAGGGCCTCCGCCCTTGCGTGCTCTGGCACGATCGCTCCATTGCCAGCCCGGGCCTCTGCCATCTTGGCTGGGCTAATTTGCATACCATTGTTCTGATTGGCTGTTGGGAGTCCCGAAGAAACGGTTAATTTTACTATTTCGCTTTTATTAGTTTAGATGTTAATTCAATATGGTTCAAAAGTATTAGGTGAACAAGCCTACTGCATGGACCCTGAAAACTAAGCAAGGTAACAGGAGACAAGAATTTAAGGTCCAGTTCTGCCCCTTTTTATAAGTTACTTTACTTCCCTCAATGTCCTCATTTATGAAATACCAGAGGGATCCCTCAGCCTGGCTTGTGTCCTCTCACAGACTGGGAGCCCTCAGGGGATGTCCAACTGACGGCTTAGGTCCCCTCCCTGTGGGCCTAAACCATCATTTGGACATCCTTAGCATTGCCATGGAGGTGGGAGAGGTTCCCACCACCATCACTGCGCTCGCCAGCCATGAGCCCAGCTTCCAGATGAGCGGCATACTGACCACCAGGGGGCAGCTCCTGCATTGAGCATCTACTCCCTGGTTGTCAGTGCATGTCATAGCGACCAGTCATTCCACCATTGGGCTGAAACCGGCTCTCTGACATGCCGTGAGGGTTCCTGGATTGAGAGGGAGCAGGCCAGGCCGAAGGACCCTACCAGTACATGATCAGGGCTGGGGAGAGCCCATGGGAGGGCTCCAGGGCGTGTCTGGCCCGTCTCGCTCAGTCTCCATCATCCGGACCCCAGCAGCAAGCTAACCTACCAGTCAGCTGTCTGCCACTAGTGGTCAGTGCACATCATAGTGAGCAGTTGAGCGGCCTTAGCATATCCTTAGCATATTATGCTTTGATTGGTTGAATGGACAACCAGACACTTAGTATATCAGGCTTTTATTATATAGGGTGATTATTAACCTCACCTATATATCATACAGCTCTTATAAAAATCAAATGTGAAATTGCTTGGAAAATTGAACATGCTATGCAAAGATGTTATATTATAGTACATTAATTTCAGCTCAGGACCAACAAGACAAATATTGGAGTAGTCCCATCAACACAAGCATTTACCAATATAGTTACTCTACCTAACTTTGTCACTATGGGTAGGTACCCTAACTACACTTTTCTAAAATGGATTAATATCAAGAAAGAGTTGAAGTATGGTCACAAATGTTATTGTTTATAGCCTTATTAATTTTTTCTTTTTTCTATCTATCTTGGCAATTTTATGGTTTTAAAAGGAAGATGACCCTCAAACCTACTGTATTATTATAAAGGAATGGATAAAGCAAATGTAAAATCCAAATAATTATTAAGTCTGGATGATGAGTACATGGGAATCCATTTACTATTTAACTTTTATTTTATGTTGCAAATTTTTCTTACCAAATATTTTAATCTATTAGCATCAACACCTAATTTTTTTATTGTTTAAAGTATTACTTGTCTCCTTTTTTCTCCAATTAATGCTCTCCTCCCCCCAGCCACTCCCACCCCCAAGAGCAAGCCCCCACTGCCCCAGTGTCTGTGCCCATTGATCATGCTAATATGCATACATACAAGTCCTTTGATTGATCTTTAACCCTCCTCCCCTGCCTTCTCCCCAAGGTTGGATGGTCTGCTCATTGCCACCTTGTTTCTGGATCCATTTTTGCTCATCAGATTATATTGATCATTATATCCCACATATGAGTGAAATCATGTGATATTTATCTTTCTCTGACTAGGTTATTTCGCTTAGCATAATGCTCTCCAGTTCTATCTATGCTGTTGCAAATTGTAAAAGTTCCTTCTTTTTCATAGCAGCACTAGGGGCCCGGTGCACAAAAATTTGTGCACTGGGGCAGTGGGGGGGGGTGTTTCCTCAGCCCAGCCTGTGCCCTCTCACAGTTTGGGACCCCTCTGGGGATGTCCACCTGCTGGTGTGCCTGGCCAGCCTGGGTGAGGGGCCAATGTCTGTTTGCAGGCTGGTCAAGCTCCCCAGTGGAAACCCTCACCCCAGGGGGTGTGGCAAACCTGGGTGAGGGGCTAAGGGCAGTTTTCAGGCTGGCCACAGCTCCCACTGACCTTCTGGGCCATCTGCCTGGGAAGCGATGGGGTGGCGCTGGCCAGCCCATAGGCTTCCCAGGAGGGGGCCGCAGTCTGGCCGCTGGTCCCCACCCCCGCTGAGGCTTCTCTGCCTGGGAAGCCCATGGGGTGGCGCTGGCCACCCCATCGGCCTCCCAGGAGGGGGCCGCTGGGATCCGGCAGGCTGGTCTCTGCCCCCCTGCCAAGGCTTCTCCGCCTGGGAGGCCGATCAGGTGGCGCTGGCCACCCCATGGGCCTCCCAGGAGGGGGCTGCGGGGGTCTGGCCGGCTGGTCCCCGCCCCCCGCTGAGGCTTCTCCACCTGAGAGGCCAATCGGGTGGCGTTGGCCACCCCATCGGCCTCCCAGGAGGGGGCCGCGGGGGTCCGGCTGGCTGGTCCCCACCCCCCTGCTGAGGCTTCTCCGCCTGGGAGGCCAATCGGGTGGCGCTGGCCACCCCATCGGCCTCCCAGGAGAGGGCTGCAGGGTTCAGTTGGCTGGTCCCCGCCCCCCGCTGAGGCTTCTCCGCCTGGGAGGCTGCGGGGTCCGGCTGGCGGGTCCCTGCCCCCCGCCGAGGCTTCTCCACCTGGGAGGCCTATCAGGTGGCGTTGGCCACCCCATCGGCCTCCCAGGAGGGGGCCGTGGGTCGGCCGGCTTGTCCCGCCCCGAGGCTTCCACCTGGGAAGGCATCGGCCAGCTCAGGAAGCCAGATGCCTTCCCAGGACGGAGGCTCCAAGATGGCGGAGGCCGCAGCCCCAGAGAAGCCGCACACCCGGGCTGCGGCCTCCGCCATCTTGGCTAGGCTAATTTGCATAAAGTCACTCTGATTGGCTGGTGGGCATGGCTTAGGCCATCCTGAAGAAACGGTTAATTTTAATATTACGCTTTTATTAGTTAAGATAGTATTCCACTGTGTAGCTGTACCACCATTTTTTAATTGACTCATCTGCTGATGGGCAGGCACTTAGGCTGTTTACAAATCTTAGCTATTGTAAATTGTGCTGCTATGAACATAGGGGTGCATATATCCTTTCTGATTGGTGTTTCTGGCTTCTTGGGACACAGTCCTAGAGGTTGGATTACTGGGCCAAATGGGAGTTTCTTTTTTTTTTTTTAAGGAAACTCCATACTGTTTTCCACAGTGACTGCACTAGTCTGCACTCCCACCAGCAGTGCACGAGAGTTCCTTTTTCACCACATCCTCGCCAGCACTTGTTGTTTGTTGACTTGTTAATGATTGCCTTTCTGAAAGGTGTGAGATGTACCTCACTGTTGTTTTGATTTGCATCTCTAGGATGATTAGTGACTTTGAGCATGTTTTCATATGTCTCTTGGCCATCTGTATGTCCTCTTTCGAGAAGTGTCTACTTAGGCCTTTGCCCATTTTTTGTTTGGATTGTTTATCTTCCTTTTGTTAAGTTGTATAAGTTCCCTGTAAATTTTGGAAATTAAATCCTTATCTGAAATAGCATTGGCAAATATGTTCTCTCATCAGTGGGCTTTCTTGTTGTTTTGTTGATGGTTTATTTTGCTGGGTAGAAGCTTTTTATTTTGATGTAATCCGATTTATTTTCTCCTTAGTTTCCATTGCCCTAGGAGCTATGTCAGTAAAGATACTGCTACAACATATGTCTGATATTTTGCTGCCTATGAAGTCTTATAGGATTTTTATGGTTTCCCGTCTTACATTTAAGTCCTTTAACCATTTTGAGTTTATTTTTGTGTATGGTGTAAGTTGGTGATCTAGTTTCAGTTTTTTGCATGTGTCTGATCAATTTTCCCAGCACCATTTATTGAAGAGACTGTTTTGACTCCATTGTATACTCTTGCCTCCTTTGTCAAATATAAATTGAGCATAATGGCTTGGGTTTATTTCTGGGTTCTCTGTTCTATTCCATTGGTCTATATGTCTGTTCTTGTGCCGGTACCAGGCAGTTTTTAGAACCATGGCTTTGTAATAGAGAGCATCAACACTTAATTCGTCTTATATTTTCAACTACAAGCTACCTGAATACTGCATTTCAAATCTTTTCCCAACTTTGTATTCTTCTGCCTGTCATTCTCATTTCCATGTTAAGCCAATCTTAGTTCCTAGCTACCACTTGACACACATTTCCTCCTACACTGTCCTCACTGACATTTAGTTCCAGCCATAGAACCCTTCACCACTGTTCCTCAAACGTACCAATCTTATTTTTGCCCGTGCTGTTTCCTCTTTTTTGAAGGTTCTTACTCCCACCCAGATTTTCACAAGATGCTCCCTGTCATTCAGGTTTCTACTCAAATGATATCTAAGAAGAGAAGTCCAACCAACTGATGTAAATCAGCCTTCAATACTCTTTAGTCTTCATCTTGCTTTACAGTAGTAAGGACTACTTTACATCTAAATAATAAAAGCATAATATGCTAACTAAACTGGACATCCTTCTGGATGACCTTCCGGACGGAGCCGGGGCTGCGAGGGAAGCCTGGGTCCTGGGTGCCTGCCAGGGGCTGGAAGGAAGCCCCGGTGTCGGGTGCCAGAGAGAAGCTGGTGACAGCAGCCAGGGGAAGGAAGGTCTACTCTTGCACGAATTTCATGCATCAGGCCTCTAGTTATAAAATAATTTATGTATTTATGTATATGTTTACACTTGTCTATATCCCTCCCCAATGTTTACAACATAAAAGCCAACTCCTCCTGATACTCAAAATCCTTTCATGACCTGAACTATCTACAAATTATACTTCTTCAGATAGCCTATTAAATCAAACTTAAGTACTCACACTTTTTAAAAATTCAATGGAGTAAATTTTAATATGCTTTTATTGATTTGAGAGAGAGGAATGGGGGGGAGATAGAAACATCAATGATGAGAATCATGATCTGTTGCCTCCTGCATGACCCCTACTGGGGATCAAGCCCACATCTGGGCATCGCCCTGACCAGGAATCAAACCATCATGGGTTGATGCTCAACCACTGAGCCACACCAGCAGGGCTCATACTTTCTCATACATGTCTCAACTCCTTTCTCTATGTTTTTGTACAAGCAGTGACCATCATTGCTCACATGCTCAAATTCTACCCAAAGAGTAAGACTCAGTTTAAATGCCACCTTCAGTGATATTCCTGGCTGATACTCCTCTGAACGGCTACAATTCTTAAACTGTATTATTATTCTACATTTTATTTATTTAAAAATTTCCTGTATTAATCAACACACAGCTTGAGTGCAGGATCTGTACCCATTTTACTTTTTAGATCTGAATTATGTAAAAGAAGGATTCAAATATTTGTATATTTTCTTAAATATTAGAAATTGGTATAAGTATTAATGTAACTATAATACAGGGCAGACAGACAGACAGGAAGAATTTAGTCAATAATCTTAGGATATGCTTATAAGTTCCTGACATAATTCATTTGCTTGCTTCCCTTTTTGCTAAAAATACAACTTATGTGCTTATTTTCCAAACTTCCTTACTTCTACCTTCAAATAATTTTGTCCTAATTAAGTTTCTTATATTCACTTATCTTTTCTACTTTCTTTGGGTTCAAGTCACAGCTCTTTTCTACATTAGCTATGTTAACACTTCCAGATCTCTATTGCCTAATCTATAAAATGAGGTAGAAAACTTGAACTGCAAACAGGAATACTGTAGCATTAAGTAAGATATTTGTAAAACTCAGGCTGGCACCTAAAAGGTTCTCAGTGAATGGTGCTTATTAGGCTATAGAAGCAGCAGTTTAAACACATTTCAAGGTATAACGTTTGATATTGAAAATACAAAGAACAAAATTACCTTTATCTGCTCTAATCAAGATTGGACTGGAATATAAATCAAGCCAAGCTCGTGTTTTTCTCTTTTTTAATTCAAAAAGAAAAAAACCACACACACTGATTTCATAAAAAACAAAACAACAAACAAAAAACAGAAACACAACATGTAGAAGAAAGCATTTTTATGGTAACTGATGAAATAGATATCTTAACAGAAACAGCATTTGATCAAAAGTTAGGTAATTACCCTGGGTTCTGCAATTAACAAGCTAAATGACCATGAGCAAGGCAATTCACTTTAACTTCTTTTTATTCAGAATTGATCATGTTTTCACTCAGTTCAAAATGCTGGAGTTTTTATTGTTGTTGTTTTGTTTTACTTTTAAGGAAATGAAAACTATCACCCAGGTCATCATAGTCTATTCCTAAAAAACATCTATATCACTTATACGAGTAGAATGAGAATTAATTCATTCATCAAATTGACCACCAGTAATGTGCAAAGCTCTGCTAGGATTAGTCTGAATTACTAAAAATTCTGATGTATAGAACATTTAAAATTTAGAGAATTGACAAAACATATACAGAGCTATAATATATTAAAATAAGAATTCTTATAAGCAAATATGACCCCCAAAATGTTTTCATTATGGATTTTGAAAAAAGCAGATTTAAGTTAATAGAATACTAATAGTGGGAAATTTTAAAGCCACAAAATATTCCTAAATCCTACTTCAGTTAACAGTAAACTCATATAATGCTTTTAAATTGGGGCATAAATTCATATTACACTCACAAGCCTGGTCTTTTTCCCAGTGGATGTTGCACATTTGGGTATGGCTAAACACACGGGGAATGCCTAACATGGATTTTATTGTTAATTTATAAATAAATTTCAACAATCAACTACTTAGCAGTAGTTTCCTTCAAATAATTATCATCCAAGTTTAACTCTGTATTGAGCAAGAAACTTCCAGTTTAGCATATGTCCAAGTGACATTCACAAAGACAAAACTCAGAGTGATAAACCAAAATACAGGATGAGGCAAAAATAGATTATAGTTGTTCATATAGAAAATAATACAATAATTAATAAATAATATAAGAATAAACTGTTTTGTGTCCTCACAACTGTAAACACCCCTCACCCCTTTGCAGAATGCTTTCTTTTATTATTACGAGTCCCATCACTGGCTGGGCAGCTAATCTTTCTGTAGTTCATCAAATTTCCTTTGATCATCACTCAATAGAATAGATGCAGAGATCTGATCATAAAAAATCAAATCCACACACGAGTTAAGATAAATATAGTATACATAATTCCCTAGTGTCTCAAAACTAAATATAACTACAACACTGCTTGGACATAGGTAAAAGCCAAGCTATTTTGAATTACAAAGAATCCTGAATCCTCCAAAGATAATATATAATTTGCCAACCAGAACTCAAATTTGACTTTTGGACTAAAAATAAATTATCTAGTTCTAAAGCCTATATTAAAGCTTGTCACACAGATGCAGTGTCTTGTTTTGATTGAAGAAATACTGTGCCCAGCACTGTGCCACATAAAGATGGCAAACTGGTTCAGAAACACTGCAACTAGAGTCAGAAGACCACATGTTGTGTTCTAACCATGACTATTTCTAAAAGTTAGTCACTACCTCTCTAAAAATTAAAGGTGTTGAACAAATAAATGGGGAAAATAATCACTGTTCTACTTATCTAAGTGAATTACACTAAACTGTCTTAAGGGCCAAAGTGGGACAATATGAAAGTGCTACTCTGTAAATCCCTTAGCACTATAAATATGAGAAGTATTATTAGTATTAGATATACAAAAAATACTTAGTGACTTGATTTAAATATAAGATTAGCTTCTTAATATATTTCTTATTATTCTAATGAACTAGAACTGTGGTTCTTGGTGGTAAATATCCGAAGCATCTTTAAAACTGCCAAAAGAAAAAAAAAAATACACATGGCCCCATGTTTGCCACTGTAGATTGATTCAATGAGTCTGAAATCCAGAACTCAGTATTTAAAAAACATACAAACAAACAAACCTCTACACTTGAATTCTAATGCATGCCTAACTAAAGAGAGCATATGAGAGTAAATGAACTCAAATGTGAAACCTATAACTACTATTATTTCAATAGAAACCTCATTTCATATTTAGAAACTATGGTTTGACCTGAACTTTTATGTTCATTGTTATGTGAAAAGCAAATGGTAACTTACTTCCCCTTATGAGGAAATCTCTCCCTCCCCTCCCACTTCTTTCCTGTGTCTATGTGTAAAACATTTATTTACAATGGCACATGTTTAGACCAACTAAGTCAGCTTGGGCAGTCTAAAACTTTTATTGTGATAAGCTGACTTTAAATAACAGTGTAAATGCCACCCAATCCCTCAGAGTCAGGCTTGACTTCTTCGGGGGCTGGTTTAATTCTATCAAGAGTAATAGTATCATTGCTGCTGTCAGACATGCCTAAAAGTAAAATGTGTTAAGCACACATTAAATAATTTAGTTAAAAGCTGTATCACTTCACCAATATCTTTACAAATATTTCACAACATAACTAATTTACTTCAGTCATACTAGTAATTTGTTTTGCAAAACTATCTACAATCATATGAGCATCTATTGATTATAACAACTGAACAAACACAACCAAAATTTTTTTTAAAGTATGCAGAATATAAGAATATATACCTCAATGATTAAAAAATACTTTGATAAAATCATTTTAGATATGAAACAGAACTTAAAAGATCTATTACTATATTCTGTATTCATAATTGTACATATATACTGTTAATCTAATTACTGAAAGTTTTGCACAGTGGTATAGATTAATAATTTTGAAATTATGTTAGGTGATAATAGAACTGAACAAACAAGTAAATAGAAAATAGATACAGAGGGCTAGATTTCTCGCTGTAGAAGAAAAAATTGACAGAATTCTCAATTACATGTAGTAATGGGGAACAATTTAAAAATCAACCTAACAGATATTCAACTATTCCCAACCACACCATCATTACCAACTTTTAACCACGTAACTAAATTAACTGTTTGGAGAAGTCTCTTATTTTCTCACTCAGATTGTGTACAGAGAAACTAATGAGAAGTAAAATGATAAGACTCTCAAAACTAAATTACTCCCTGAAAGAAAACTAGCTGCAAATGAACTCTAAATTATTCAGTGTACTGTGGCCTCATTCTTCATAGATGGCTAGCTAAATTCCAAAACATTAGAAGTGAAGTCAACCAAGAACCAAGAGAATTGGAGAGCTGCTTCAATTCTGTTACTAAATTCCAAAACCTTCTAAAAAAAACCCCGCAGTATTCATAGATTGTTTTTTTCCCCAATGGAAAAAAGCTCTGAATAAATAATCTAGATACATATAGATTAATATAGATACATATATTAATATAGATACATATAGAAATATTCATAGATATGTATATATATGCATTAGTTTATCTTTCCTAGAAGTAACTCCAATAATAAGCACATGCAGTGCCCCAATCTTGGTTTCTAATAACATTCTTCAATAAAGGGAACCAGCAATGGTCCTTGGAGAAATGGCTGATTCTAGGACTAAAGTAGGAAATATACAAGATAAGCCTAGAGCATCTTATAGTGCCAGAAAGTAAAAAGGTTCTTAAAAACACAAATGATGGGGATATGTCAAAGGAATATTGGAACCAACTGAAAGAGCTCACAATGGCCAAAACTGGAACAGTTTAAGCAACAAAATAAGTAAAGTAGTATTGGATTATAACTCAAAGTATAACTTAAATATCCAATTTATATCCTATATAATAAAAGGATAATATGCAAATTGACCCTAACAGCAGAACGACTAGAAATGCCTGGTCCCTATGACACACACTAACCACCAGGGGGCAGACGCTCAATGCAAGAGCTGCCCCAGGTGGTCAGTGCACTCCCATGGGGGTGGGGCTCTGTTCAGCCACAAGCCAGGCTGCCAGCTGCCAGTACATCAGTGGTGGTAGGAGCCTCTCCCACCTCCTCAGCAGTGCTAAGGATGTCAGACTGCAGCTTAGGCCTGCTCCCTGCTGGCAAGTGGACATCCCCCGAGGGCTCCTGGGCAGCCAGAGGGATGTCTGACTGCATCTTAGGCCCAATCCCCCAGGGAGCGGGCCTAAGCCAGCAGGTGGACATCCCCCGAGGGGACCAAGACTGCAAGAGGGCACAAGTCGGGTTGAGGGACCCCCCCGAGTGCACAAATTTTTGTGCGCCGGGCCTCTAGTCTAACCTAATAAAAGAAAAATATGCAAATTGGTGTCACTCCATTACACCCTAAGCCACACCCACCAGCCAATCAGAGCAACTATATGCAAATTAACCCAACCAAGATGGCAACCGGCAGCAAGCATGGAGCTGGAACAAGCATGAGGCTTGGTTGCCCTGGCGATGGAGGAAGCTAAGCTTCCTGCCTGCCCTGGCTGGCTGTGACCTCCACTCAAGGCAACAAAGTTTCAATTATACAAGATAAATAAATCCCAGATATCTGTGTCCAGCCAGCCTCACTGGGAGCTTGGGTTGCTGGGGCTGTGGCCAGCCCACAAATAGCCCCTCACCAGACTGGCCACACCCTCATGGTGTGAAGGTGCCCACTGGGGGGGTTGGCAGCCTACAAACAGTGACCAGCCACTCAGCCAGACTGGCCAGGCACTCCTGCAAGACCCCCCCCACCCTGAAGTGGCTGTGGCCAGCCTGAAAATGGCCCTCAGCCCCTCACTCAGGCTGGCCAGGCACCCCAGTGGGAACCCCACCCTAATGCGTGACACCCTTCAGGGCAAACCAGCCAGCCCCCACCCATGCACCAGGCCTCTATCCTATATAATAAAAGGGTAATATGCAAATTGACCCTAACAGCAGAACCACTGGGAATGACTGTTCACTATGACACACACTGACCACCAGGGAGCAGATGCTCAATGAAGGAGCTGCCCCCTGTTGGGCAGTCTGCTCCCCACAGGAGCTCTGTTCAGCCACAAGCCAGGCTGATGGCTGCCAGTACAGCGGTGGTGGTGGGAGCCTCTCCTGCCTCCTCAGCAGCGTTAAGGATGTCTGATTGCAGCTTAGGCCTGCTCCTCACTGGCAAGTGGACATACCCCGAGGGCTCCCAGGCTGTCAGAGGGATGTCTGACTGCCAGCTTAGGCCCAATCCCCCAGGGAGGCCAGACTGAGGGATCCCCCTGTGCACTGGGCCTCTAGTCTAATCTAATAAAGGAGTAATATGCAAATTAACTATCACTCTGAGACACCTAAGCCACGCCTACCATCCAAGCCATGCCCGCCAGCCAATCAGAGTGGCTGTATGCAAATTAACCCAGCCAAGATGGCGGCTGGCAGCCACGGAGCTAGAGCAAACAGGAGGCTTCTGTTGTACCAGTGATGGAGTTCAAACTGCCTGCCTAGGCCGGCCAGGCCTCTGCTCAAGGCAACAATGTTTCAATTATAGAAGCCATGGAGCTGAAGCAAACAGGTTTTTTTGTCTGACTGGGCCTCTGCTCAAGGCAACGAAGTTTCAATTATAGAAGATAAACCCCAGAAACCTGATTCCAGCCAGCCTCGCTGGGACACTGGGTCAATGGGAGCTGTGGGCAGTCTGAAAACGGCCCTCAGCCCCTCACCCAGGCTGGCCACACCCCCATGGGGGGAGGGTCCACACTGGGGGGGCTTGGCCAGCCTGCAAACAGCCATCAGCCCCTCACCCAGGCTGGCCAGGCACACCAGCAGGTGGACATCCCCCGAGGGGTCCCAGACTGTGATAGGGCACAGGCTGGGCTGAGGGACCCCCCCAAGTGCACATACTTTCGTGCACCAGGCCCCTAGTATATATTTAAAAGCTCAGTGACCATATGGCGGAACGACCAGAAAAACTGGTCAACCAGTCACTATGATGTGCAATGATCACCAGGGGGCAGATGCTCAACACAGAAGCTTCACCCTGTTGGTCAGTGCACTCCCACAGTGGGAGCGCTGCTTGGCTCACCAGGATGAACGGCTGACCAGTATGAGCGACGCTCCTACAGCGGGAGCAGCCGCTCAGAGAGCAGGTCTACAGCTGCTCAGCTGACAGAGATGAGTGGCTGCTCCTGCAACGGAAGCAGTTGCTTGGCTAACCAGGATGAGCAGCACTCCCACAGAGGGCCAATCCTTGCAGGCCACACCCGCAACCAGTGCACAAATCCATGCACCAGGCCTCTAGTAATTTAACAAGTGGAGGGAAAGAGGCAAATCTCCCCTCCAGAAGAATTCATAAAAGTTTATGTACTACTCCACTGTTAAGGAGATAGAATATAACTTCCCACTCCTAAATGTGCATTTCCCATAGTGACATTTTTATAAAAAGGAAGGAGGAAGAAGTAACTTTACAATGGATAAACTTGATAAACAATATCTCAAACCATTTAATCAAGGTTAACAGCAACAGTGCTAAGGCATATTAACAGTATTTACTATTGATATGCGAATGGGACTTGACCTCTGTTGTCTTCCTCCCAAAAACACATTGCCCAGTCTAATCATGAGAAAAGCATCAAGCAAATCCCAAATGAGGGACAGTCTACATCATACCTGCCCAATAATCCTTAAAACTATCAACTTGTCATAAAAAGAAGGCATCTGAGAAAGAAAGCACCTCAAAACCAAGGGGACACATGACAACTAAATGTAATATGGTATCCTGGATGGGATCTTGGAATAGGAACATTAGAAGAAACCTGAGGCAATCTGAACACGTTAGTAAATAATAATGTGTAAATATTGATTCATGAATTGTGACTAGTGTACCATACCAACCTAATATATTAATTAACAGGGTGAAACTGGGCATCTTAACTAATAAAAGCGAAATATTAAAATTAACCGTTTCTCCGGGATGGGGGTAAGCCACGCCCACCAGCCAATCAGAGCTGCTGTATGCAAATTAGCCCAGCTAAGATGGCGGAGGCCGCAGCCCCGGTGTGCGGCTTCTCCGGGGCTGCGGCCTCCGCCATCTTGGCAGCCTTCCACCTGGGAAGGCATCCAGTGCCTTGGGCCTGCGGATGCCTTCCCAGGCGGGAGCCTGGGGGGAGGCGGGGACCAGGCGGCTGGACCCCGCAACCCCCACCCAGGAGGACGTGGGGTGGCCAGCGCCACCCCAGCCTCGGCTTCCCAGGCGGGTGGCCCGGAGGGTCAGTGGGAGCTGTGGCCGGCCTGAAAACTGCCCTCAGCCCCTCATCCAGGCTTGCTATACTCCCTGGGGTGAGGGTCTCCACTGGGGAGCTTGGCCAGCTTGCAAACAGACATTGGCCCCTCACCCAGGCTGGCCAGGCACACCAGCAGGTGGACATCCCCAGAAGGGTCCCAGACTGAGAGAGGGCACAGGCCGGGCTGAGGGACCCCCCCTCCCCAGTGCACAAAAATTTGTGCACTGGGCCCCTAGTGGGGTATATAAGAATTTCTATACTATCTCTGTAATAATTTTGTAAATCTGAAACTATTCTAAAATATGACTTTATTATAAAATAATCTAAGAATACTGTGTTATATTTTATAATTATTTTCAATAATTAATAAGTTTATATTAAAATACTAATTTGTTTTCATACACTTGAAAATACAGTATAACTGGCAGTTTAACTACAAGTATATTAACTGCTACATTCGTAAATATTAATATTCAAAATCCTATTATTAATTATAAAAACCCATGAACTGAAATCTTTAGTAACATCAACTTGGCAATTCAATCAATATTTAGTCATTAGGCACTGAGCTATGTCTTAGGGATTCAATTATAAACCTAAATGGAAAATAAGATGTGGTCCTGCCCAGGTGGGTATGGCTCAGTTGATTGGGTACTGTCCATTGCACCATAAGGCTGCCAGTTCAGTTTCTGGTCAGGGCACATGCCCAGGTTGTGGGATCAATCCCTAGTGGGGAGGAGGCATGCAGGAGGCAGCCAATCCATGCTTTGCTCTCACATTGATGTTTCCCTCTCTCTCTCCCTCTCTCTTCCTCTCTAGAAATCAATTTTAAAAATCTTTAAAAAGGGAGAAAAAAGATGTGGTACCTGTCTCCACAGAGTTTGGAGGCAATGGAAGAGAAAGACAATCATATAATCACACAAATAAATGTAAATTGCAACTGTGGTAAATGTATGATGGTAATACCTAATCTAGAAGATTGGAGTATTCCCTAAGGAAGCAAACCGTCAGTTGAGGCATGAAGGTAAACAAGTGAAGGTAAAGTAAAGAGAGAGTGGTCCAGACAGGGAAAAGTATGTGCAATGAAAGGTCTTGAAAGAAGCAAGACAAGTACAAGGACTAAAACAAAGGCAGCTTGGTTGAAGTGGAGAGTTAAGCAGAACATGGTAAAGATGAGAACTAGGCACTGTTAAGGAGTTTCATTTCTACCCCAGAAGCAACGGGAAGCCGTAAAAACAGGAGTGGAGCGTGACAATCAGATGTGTGCTTCAAAATAAGTCACTGTGCTTTCAGGATGGAGAATGGATTAGGAAGGGACCAAAGCCTAAGTAGGTAGACAAGAATGGAGGCTTTCAGGCAAGGTAACAGTAACAAGCTAACATGGTAGCAGCAGAAATGGGAAGAAGTAGACAGATTCAAGAGATACAAAAGTAAGATTAATAAAACCCGACTGCATATATCAGGGAGAGAGAGCGTTGTTAAGGATCACTCCTAATTTTCTGGGTTTTACAACTGGAAAGATAATGGAGTCTATTCACTAAAATAAAGAACAAAGAAAGGGGACCAACATTTGGGGAGGGGGGTTTGGATGTGGGAGTAAGAGTGGAAATCAGTTTAGTTTTAGACATATTGTATTTGAGATACCTTTAATATATCCAACTAGAAAGGAAGATATTCAGTTCTAGAACTCAAAGGGGGTAGGAAAGCACTCATGTTCTTAGAAAAGCTGACATCTTTATGCTTAAAAAGCAGCTAACAATATTCCCCACATATTCCAGAAAAACATTAGATTCTGACCATCTGTATTTAGCTTAAACAAAAAGCTGAAAGAGAACATGGCAATATTTTATCAGCTAAAACAAAAACTGGTAGACACAGCGAATTTTAAAATCTTGGTTCAACAGTATAGCAATTATGTCAGTAATTGTATAGTATTTTAAAGTTTTAGCTGGACTGGCTAATGTTATTGGAAATGATCTCTACCTGCACTGTCCAAAGTAGCCACTAGCTACATGTGGCTACTGAGCACATGAAAATTTGACTGGTGTGAGAAGGAACTCAGTTTTTTAAATCCTATGTTAACTAATTTAAATAGCCATATGATATTAGCATGGGTTTAGTGCTTCCTTCTGTATTTCATCTAATCCCCAACTACGATCTGTGAAGTAACTAGGAGATGTGGGGACTGGACGGATTAGAGAAATAGAAATTTTCATCCCATCTGCATATTATATTATTTGAATTTGTATTTCAAAAATATATCACTTGTATAGTTAATATGTCATGTAGAAAAATTAGAAAATGCAGTAAAAGGACAATAAAACTAATCTGTAAACCTACCTTTATGAAATAATCTAGAATTAACATATACAAGTGATTAACCCTTTAGTTAGTAGTACCTGTAGCACCACTGATCCAAGTTACTTTGAATTTTGCACATTTCTCTTCGACCCTATGCCCATCCTCACGCATCTTGAAAATCCTGTTAGACAGCATCATCTCTAAACTGCTAAGAAGAAACATTTAACAGTCCCCTTGCCTATCTCCCTTTCACCATCACTCTCTTGTTACCGATGTCACACACTTTAATTAGAATCCAATCTCTATCCTGCAATGTTCTGAAATCATTTAGTCACTATAGTGAAAAGAATAGAAGCTTCGGCGTCAAGCAACTTTAATTATGAGTCTTGTGGTTCTCCTTTTACTACTTGGGTGACCTTGAACTAATTATTCCTGCTAGTTCTATACCTGTCTCTTCATTTGTTAATAGAAAATAAGAATTCCTAATACACAGAGAGCATTTATAAAGCCTAATGCCTAGCCAGAGTAGCACTCAATAAGTGACAACTATTATGGACTTCTATGTGCCTAGAGCTGCCTTAGTTGCTGAAGGTAGCACTCTAAGACGAAACAGATAGGGTCCTGGTCACCCTGTAGGTCACATGCCACTGCCCAAGGACTCTTTCCACCTGGGATTTTAATTTCTGACCCATCCCTTATTAGGTGTGTGAACTCAAAAAAGCTCTTCATCTAAAATCTCAATTTCTTCATTTCTAACATGGTAATACTTGGCATAACTGGAATAAAAGTAAAATTAGAATATATGTGCAAGTGCTTTGTAAATCATTATATGCTAAATAAAAAGATGTTAAACAAAGAGTAACATAGTCTTCTCTAGGACAAAGTTCTCCTTGCAACCAGTGTGGCAAGACTGGATTACATATGTGCTGAAATACTGACCCACACTCCCCAGCCTCTCAGCCTCCATGAAGCCAGGGAGGCCTGGCTATAGTCTGCCACACAAATATAATAATTTTCCATGCATGCCAAGATGCAGAAAAGTTTGGAAAATTTGCTCTAAAACACTATTTCACGTTAGCAGAAATGAGTTGACCAACTTACTCTCTCCCTTGGATAATTTAGGATTCACCACTAAACTCTGCTGTTCTTATGATCCTGCTCCAAAGACAGTGCGTCACAGTTTCCCAAAAGATAAAAAGGATCAGCTTGAACATCAAAAGGCTGCTAGCCAATTGCTATCATAGTCATACAAAAATGAAAATTCTTTGGTGAGAATATGGTAAATATTTCCAGAAAAGATTTGAGCAATTTCCAGCAACACCTGCCTATAACCATGCTAAGACAAAGGTCTAAGAGTAATGGAGGAGAGAGGCATAACATAATTAGATAGACAAAGAAAGAAAAAAGGAATAAAGAAAAGAAAATATATATTTTTGCTATATAGAGAATAGCTGAGGATCTGTTAGAGCTATTCAGTGGCTTCTGAGACTGCCTAAAGATAGTAGAGACCAAAGGTAAGATTAGTTTTAGAGATTCTTTTATTTCATAGTATTTTTCATACACCCTGGAACTAATGCTGATGCATATCTGATTTTTAGACTATCCCTAAATCATCATCTTCCATATTATATGGAGCTACTCTTTGCAGTCTGTACATATATTGTTAGTTTTTCATCTATAGCCATATTATCTTAAATTCTCTGTTGAATTTACTTCTTATCCTGAATTTATTCCTTACTCTATCCCAATTCATCATTTTGGAATATATATCTCTAGACTCTCACAATGCTGAATTTATTTATTACTAAAATCTTTATTTTCACATTTTTTACTAAAATCTTTATTTCACATTTTTCAACTCCTCATATGTCATAATACACACAGAGACTTATATCCTCTCCTATGGGAAAAGTCTACCAAATAACACTCCAAATTAATTTCTTTTTGTCCTACCTTTTTGGTATGACATTCAACGAGGTATTTATCCACTGTAAATTAACGAAGAAAAAGATCTTATTAACATCTGATACAAAATCAGGTGAGACATCTCCAACTTAGGCCAAAAAAATATATAAAGAAAATACAAGCAGTCTAGAGCAGTATTTTTTCAAACTAGACTTTGATAATCTAGGTTCAATCCTGGCTCCACCTGTGTAATTCTGATTACTTTAGTGTCAGTTAATCATTTAGTTTCATTATATATAAAATGGGAATTTTAGCTACTTTAATAAGATACTGTAAGGATTAGATGAGATAATCATATAAAGCACTTAGCATAATGCCTGGCACAAACTAAGTAAAGGAGTGTTGATTGTTGTTTTGATGTTAGATAGAATCTATCTTCTGACTTCGTCATTATATTAGAAAAAAGCTAACTTAGCACAATTTACTCTATAAATTTATGCTTTCTGCTCCTCCCCTAGTGAGTATGTTAGAGGAAAAATTTTATTTTGGAGCAGAAGAAACTGGCTACTCTATATGGACTATGATGAGTTGTATAGGTCTCGTCAAGTTCTAACATTCTATGAAACAAGTACAAACATTTAGAACTTCAATCCTTGTCAACAAACACTTCACAACTAAATCAGTAAGTTCAAATATGCACTCCAAACTTACAATAATAATGTTCACAAAAGAGAACATTATTAATATATGTAGTATTAAATTGGTGGGAAAGGGGATGTTAAGATAAGCAGCAAGCATAATGAAAGTTACAGCCCACACTACTGAAACATCTTACTTGCCCTTCCTAGCAAAGCCAAAGAAAGACCAAAGTAGATGCCTCAAGTGAAAAACAGGAAAATGAAAGCAAACAACTACAATCAGAATTTAACTTTTTTTACACTGAACTGTAGTAGGTTGGTGGTATTTAATATGTATTTAAAAACTAATAAGCACATTAATTTATAAATCCACAGATGTCCAGAGCATTACTACAAATAGCTATCCCTAAAAAGAAACCTCAAAACCACAAATCAGGAACTAAAGTAAGCAATCTTACTTCCTGCTCTAGGTGTTGGAAAGAATTTAGAAACACTGACGTTTTGAAGTTGAGAGATTTCAGTAGAAAGCTAGAATCTCTGCATTCTGCTCTCCCCAAACAAGCTATCTACAATAGAAAATTAAGAGTCCCACAAAAAAAGTTTTAATTAACTTCAACAAGACACTAAGCCATGATTCTGTATCTGGAAGTTATATATCACTACATATATACACTTCATATACATATATATACATACACATATAAACACATACACATACATACATATACACACACACTATCTGGAGATTTTATACCTCCTTTGAGAATTTGATAAAAAGAACAGACTTTTCACCCTCCCCCACCCAAAATGCGCTCAAAACTTTGCACATGATTTCAGAGTTGGGGTTGAGTCACAGGCTTCCTAAAAGAGGGATCCTATGCCCTGGCCGGTTTGGCTCAGTGGATAGAGCGTCGGCCTGCAAACTGAGGGGTCCCAGGTTCGATTCCAGTCAAAGGGCATGCACCTTGGTTGCGGGCACAATCCCCAGTAGGGGGTGTGCAGGAGGCAGCTGATGGACATTTCTAACTCTCTATCCCTCTCCCTTCCTCTCTGTAAAAAAATCAATAAAACATATTTTTAAAAAAGAGGGATCCTAGGACATAACCCAGGATTAAAAATAATTTGAAAAGTGAGGCAGAGATTTTTAATCCAGAAAATAAAATTAGAAATACTTTCTATTTTCTCATATTATGAATGTCAGAGTGGTGGGTGGAAGAGGGTGTCGGTCAGCTCAAGCAAGGAGGACAAGCAGGGCATATGGGGGGGAAGGTGTAATTAACACAGTGCTAACACACAGTGTGTTGTAATCACTCTGAGACAGCGGCAATGACACGGCCAATTCCTGCAGCCTTAACACGGGACTGATGTTAAAAGTACGCAATTCTGCTGCACGTTCCCATGCCATGAAGCTAACTAAATGGTAAACGTGAACACAGCCTTGCAGGTGAAAGCACAAGTTTATGGAAAGCCTTGCAAACCTTCCACTTCTCCTTCTTAAATAAGAACCGAGATAGAGAAATTATATCGTTTAGGATAAAACTAAGAGAGGGGGCACAGAAATGCCTAAAAGGGAGTTGGCTAAACGATCTGCAAGAAGTGTAAAGTTCATTTTTTTTTTTTAGATCAAAGGGCTCAAGAGAGAGATAAGAACAAAACAAAGGAAGTAATGATAAAATAAAAGGAAAAAGCATCTAAAAACTGGGCCTTAAAAAGAAATCTCTTCCTTTTCCCAGACACGTAAACAGTAGTCACTTGGCCCAGAGGAACGGAGAGGACGACAGCACAACTTCCTTCCCAACGCCAGCATTTCTCGGACGTTCCCACCGAAGCCAGGCCCCGCCCCCTGCACCGCAGGCCCGAGCACCCCCCGGGCACGGCCGCTCTCCCCGGCCCCTCACTGCGGGAGAGGAAGCGGGGGTGCAGGGAGGTGAGAGAAGGGGCGGCTGGACACCGAACCTGAAGACTTCACCGAGAAAGACCTGGCTCCTGCAGCTCCTTTTCCCACCGCTGCATGCAGTGCCGAGAGCGTGCCACCCCGGCAGGGCCAGCCCTCCTTCTGCACCCGGCTGCTTTGGGGGACACACTCAGGGATGAACGGGGCAGAAGCCAAAGGCCGAATGCTTGGGCAGATATAGCAAAGACCAGGGATACAAGTGCCCCGGGAAAGTCCGGAACCCCAAAGGCAACGTATCTGCCACAGCCTACCACCCAGGGTAGCCTTCCCCGCCTCTTCCAGGTGGCCCAGCTCCGCCCTCACCTGTCGGCCGGGAACCACCTGGCAGCGCTCACGTCGAGGATTCTTCCTGCCGCTGCTCTCTGGAATCTTCTCAGTCTTGGGGAGAAGTGAGCGGAAACGCCACTTGGGCCTTTTCCTTCTTCCCCTTCCCCCACGCACCTCGGCTCCTCGGGGGCGGGGAGCTACCGCAGCTGTCACAGCCTCTCACTGACCAACCGCCGAGGGCACAGACCTCCCAACGCAGCCTACGACACCCACAAGGAGGGCAGCGGAGCCGGAAGTGAGGGAACCGGAAGTGGCGCTGTCCTCGGCTCAGACGGCCTCTCTCTCCCTCGATCTCGCCGGACCCAGCCGCGTCTCTATGGTGCCACGGCACCTCTCCCGAGCCCACCTCCCCCCACTCGCCCCCGCCAGTCTCGGGGAGGCGGGCCCCGCCCCTCTCGCTGCGGCCTTAGCAACCACATCCGGGGCTCCGCCCGTGCGGTTGCCCCGGTAATTTTCTGGCTTCGGCGGCATCACAGAGGGGTGTGTACGCGGGTTCCGAGGCACCTGCCAGAGCTGGACGGGTCGGAGGTCTCCAGGAGCCCTCAGCATCCCTTCTTTCGCATTCACACACCCCAGCCTCACCCGTTAGGCGTCCCCCCCAAGACGGTGAGCCGGGGGCGGGAGGGTAGAGGTGGACGTAGCTCACCGCCACGTAGATCACCGGAGAGCCGAAGCTCCTTTCTCCGCTGCGGGGAGCACGGAGGTTGCTCCAGTCCCGTGGAGGTGGGAGGTGGAGGGATTGCCGGGTCAGGGAGCAGATGCGCTGCGGCGCCTCACCGCCGCGTCCCGGGGGCCTGGAGAGCCCCTCCCGGCCGCGTCCTCACGCCCACCCCACGGGGAGCCCGGACCACCCACGGCCGCGGGCACCCCTGAGCCCTTGTCACTGCGCTGTCTTGGTGCTCACCCTCTGCTCTGCTCGCTCGCCGACAGTGGATGCCCGTGCTTTTCTTTCCTGCTCCTATTTACCCATAGAAACGATTTCCCCGCCCCCTTTCTTTGCCTGGCCCGTTACTTCGTCAGTGGATCACTGCCCTGTCTGCAGACACGGCTGGACAGTCCCTTTTTCTCAGAGCCCTTTGTAGTTTCCTAAGAGGAGGCCCTCAAACTGTGCTGCGGACACCCTCCCTGGCCCCGCACCGGATGCAGGGAAAGTACGGCTCCGCAGTGGCGCCGGGCGCCCCGGACGCTCCTTTATCGCTGTACACACAGTGGACGCCTCCGCACACGTGCCTCCCTCCCCTCAAGGCTGGGGTGCTGCTCCTGGGACAGCACCATTCCTTTAGAAATGCGAAGGGATACAAACAGTGCACTCCATGGGGTTTATCCTTCTTTAGACCATCTTCTCACCTGCCTTTCCTTGTCACGTTAGTTAATAAGAATACACACACACACACACTGAGTGGCCAGATTATTATGACCACCTGACGTTTGTAGGCAAATTAGCTATAATTTCGTGCTGAAGTTGCTAGAGGGCCAGATCATTATAAAGGTCTAACACAACATATCTAAGTATCATTGCTGATCAAGTTCATCCTATTATGTTGATGGGTATTCCAATGGAGATGGCTTCCTCCAACAAGACAGTGTGCCATGCCACGGTGCTTATATTGTGCAGGAGTGGTTTCAAGAACATGAGGGAGACTTTACCTTGCTTAGGTGGCCCCCACAATCACCAGATCTCAACCCAATTGAGCATTTGTGGGGCGAAGTTAAAAGAGCCATCAGGCAGCTGGTTCCACATCCATCAAATCTCACAGAACTGGACAGTGTTATTCATGAGGCATGGTGTCAGATTCCTCGCATCACCTTTCAACATCTGGTGGAGTCAATGCCAAGAAGAATCGCCAAAGTATTGAAGGCAAAAGGTGGCCCAACGCAGTACTGATGGGGTGGTCATAATAATCTGGCCATTCAGTGTGTGTGTGTGTGCGTGTGTGTGTGCGCGCGTGTGTGTACAGTAGTGCCCCAAGGCAGATTCTGCCTCTATAAATTTCTAGGGAGTTTCAGGGAACAGTATATCCCTGTTTACAGATGTCTTCTCCATATCTGTGAATAGTAAATACTCATGACACCACAAATGTTTCAAAAATAAAATAACAATATTTATTTTCTAAGATCTCCAGGACATCTCCTCTAACAGAAGTAGCGCTGAAATCCCAAAATATAAATTAAAATTATAGATGTATAGGAAATTGCACAAAAAGATACAGGCGAGCCAATATATGAGAAAAAAATTTTTTTAGTTGAATGGTAAAATCTTATTTACTTAGAAAAGTTTTCCTTCCTTCGGTTGTTATTTGTGTTCACAGAATTCATAATGGCCTCTTCTTCTATGGAGGTCTGATGATGCTTTTGTTGTTGTTGTTAGGTTTGGATAGGCATTGGAAATGCTGACTTTGGCTTTGTGCTGGGGGTATAGAATGTGTAACTATTATCAGAAGAGGCCACACCAGTATGGTTCAAGGATACTGTAATATAGTGAAAAGAATGGCAGACTTAATATACTAGAGATCCAGCAGCGCATGAAATCGTGCATGGTTAGGGTCCATAGGCCTAGCCTGGCCTCCATCACATGGTCTCTGCCGCCCCACGATGCTATGTGAAGCTCCCCACCCCAGGACACTCCCCGATGCTTATGGCCCCTCAACTGCTCCATGAGGCTCCTCCCAGCCTCGACTGCTTCATGAAGCTTGCTGCCACCCATGAAGCTTGCAACTGGATGCTCTGAAAAACTGCCTCCCACACTCCCCACCGTACCACTGCTCCATGAGACTCCCCCCACTCGCGGCCCCGTGACTGCTTCATAAAACTCGCTGCCACTGGGTGACTGCTCCACTAAACTCACAGCCACCCCATGAAGTAGCCCCCCACTGCCACTCAACAGTCCCAGTCCCACCCGCTGCCAGCCCCCTCATGGTTGAGTGGCTCAGGGGGTGACCAAGAGGTGCTCCATGCACTTCATGGTGACTGGTTGCCCATTTAGACGTGACGCACCTAGCTCTTTATATTAGGACTAGGGGCCCAGTGCACAAATTCATGCACCTTGAAAGGAACTGTGGGCTGCAAGGTTGCGGTTGGCATGGGTGGGTCTCAGCCCATCCTCTGCGCCCCTGCTTGGCCCCTCCCACTGCAGCCCCCAGTCCCCTGTCTGCCGGCAGCCCCATTCCTACCACTGCTGCTTCCATGTGCTGACAGCATCAGCCCCGCTCATACCCACTGATGGCATAGAGCAATTGAGGCCAGTGCCAGCAGTAGGTGCTGCAGCAGGTGCAAACAGGGTCAGCACCATCAGCAGGTGTGAGTGGCAGCTGCCAGCCCAATTACCCCTCAGGATCAAGGGGAGGTGGAGAAGCCCTGAGTGGCGATCAGGACCGGCAGCTGCTGCTCACACCTGCTGATGGTGCCCTGTGATTGGGGCTGGCACTGGGCACCAGCAGCAGGTGCAGTGTACGGGAGCAAAGAATTTTCAATAACCACCAGAGGCTTTCCCTGATGACAGCGACCGGTGCCCTGGCTTGATCTGGTGCCCCTGCTCACCTACTCCACCATCCCACTGTGGCTGATGCCCGCTATGTTTTATGCTCTGCCGCCTGCTGCCAATGCCTGCTATTTGCGTGCCCCCTAGTGGTGAGCACAATCACAGCGACTGATTGTTTGGTTCTTCCGCCATGCAGTCTATTTGCATATTAGCCTTTTATTATATAGGATGAGCTTTGAAATCCAGTTTGATCTTACTCCTGAGTTGTTTGGAATACAGAAAGTAAAGCAGTTTGGAAATTAAAGCCTAGGCTATCATAATTATTATTAAGACTAGGGGCCCGGTGCACAAAAATTTGTGCACTCGGGGTGGAGGGAGTCCCTCAGCCCGGCCTGTGCCCTCTCACAGTCTGGGACCCCTCAGTGGATGTCCTATGATGGCCCCAGTCTGCCAGGCGCCTTGTGTGTGTGTGTGTGTGTGTGTGTGTGTGTGTGTCACCACTGGGGACCTGCCCCCAGCCGCATCTGAGG
>PVJC01015414.1:0-35081 GCA_004026665.1 Murina feae
AAAAGTCACATACTGCCATTTTCCCACATCCTATTAGTTGCACAGGTCAGTCCTATGCAGTGTGGGAGGGGACTGTTGTGGGCTGAATTGTATTCCCAAAAAAGATATATTGAAGTCCTAAATGTGGTATCTGCAATTTGATCTGATTTGGAAGTAGGGTCTTCATAGATGTAACCAAATTAAGGTGAAATCATACTGGAGATGATGGAAGAAGAGCATTTCAGGCAAAGGAAGACTTTTGTGAAGACTTGAGAGGAAGAGGATGATGTGTTTGATAAAAGGAGAGGAGACCAGTCTTGGCTGTTCCTTATTGGATAAAAGAGAGGAATACACAAAATTGTTTGGGAATATGAGCAGAGGCTAGATCACACCGGGTTCATAAACCATTCGAGGGAGTTTGGACTTTGTTAAAGGGCAATAAAAAGTGTTTAAGCAAGGGCATGACAGATTTTTCCTTTTAGAAGTTGCCTCTGGCTGCCACATGGACAATGGATTGAAGAGGCACAAGAATGAAGCAAGAAGACCAATTAGGAGGCTATTACAGAAGTTCTAAGCAGAAGTTCAAGAAGTTGGCTGAGGGTAAGAAAATAAGATGAAAGAACGTTGGTAATTAGAGATACAAATTGGTGCTCAATTTTTAAGAATTACTATTTATATGTGGAGAATAGGGAAAAGAAAACAGGAAGAATAAGGATGATGCCTACTGAATTCAAATTCTTTTTCTTCAAGTAATTGAAAATCCTATTAATTTTAAAGATGAACTCGTCAACTTTAGAATTCTTTGTCATTCCCTACTGGCTATAGAGAAAAATCCACACCCCTAAGCATGACATAAAATTAGTTTCAACCAGTCTCTTGCCTAAATGACCAAATTCACTTCTTCACTTACATCTAGTCGCACTGAGCTTCTTATCCTACTGGGAACACAGTGTGCCTACAGAACACCTTCCATTCTCTCTGCTGGAAGTCCTTCCAGCTCACATCCATGAAGCCTTCCATATCAGCAAGGTGTTTCCACACTCCTCCTACTTGGCTGCCACAGCATCCTGCATACTTCTTTCTTTATTTCTATCCCACTATTTATTATCTATCCTTCCATATGTTAGATGTCTGTATTCCCATTAACCATGTGCCTCTTGAGATTAAAAAACACATCTAATTCTTATTTTATATCTATTTTTGCTCCAAGCACTCTCTCTGGTACATAATAGAGACTCACTGTTGCTCAAATGAATAGAAGAAATGGATAGGGATATTTGACAGTTATTTGTCAATAGAATTATTTTTGATAAATATCAAGGTACCATGTTTTCTTCCTAAATTAGAATCAAAGGACCCCAAAGGCCCAGCAGAAAAGGCAGAAGAAATGTGATGCACACATTTACTTGCAATGAATTCTTAGCTCATTTCTTGCCCCTTCCACACCCCAAGAGTTTGCCAACTACAAACTGGGAATTATTGAGCTCAAAATTTTACTGATGAGGAAACTAAAGTGCACAAAGATATTGTGAATTATCCAAACCACAGATTTAG
This sequence comes from Murina feae, assembly GCA_004026665.1. Classification (NCBI taxonomy): domain Eukaryota; kingdom Metazoa; phylum Chordata; class Mammalia; order Chiroptera; family Vespertilionidae; genus Murina; species Murina feae. Next base: position 1,534 of record PVJC01015414.1, read on the forward strand.
AAAGGAGCTAGAAGTGGAACCAGAATACCTGCTATTTTCTCTAAGTCTCTTTCCTGGGCCAGGTTGGAACTACAATTTAACCATTTATTACCAGTGTAATCTTGGGCCAGTCATGTAAGCTTATTAAGCCACAATATCTTTATGCATGAAATGAGTACAGAATTATGTAATTCATGTAGGTGCTTCCTCTGAAAGGACAATGCATACCCAGCACAAGTGCTCTGTACACATTAGCTATGTTTAACTCTTTTTATTTTAATTATTTCCATTTCCACAATATCTCTGCTTCAAGCTTTGTGACAGACAAATTAAAGAGCCTTAAGACTTCTTTACAATTTGCCTTGCTGGGATGCTTTGCTTATCAATTCTTTAATTATCTGAAGCAATCCCACATAATCAAGGCTGCAGAGATGCCTTTTAATTTTGGGAGACAGGGGAAGCAGTTCCTTCATGTAATTTATAAACTAAACTTGCCCCCTCGGCATTTACACAAGAACACACATTTATTTGTCAGGAAACTGTGGGGATTAATTGCCTTTAACTCTTCTCCCACAAGTATGTGCTATGTATTTTCATCATTTGTACCGATTTTTTTGCAGTGTGATAGTCAGTTTGTCTTTAAAAAGTGAAACCTTGTATGTCTTGACTTGTAGGGTCAATACTGCAGAGAAGATTGCTATTATTTGTGCTGTGAAAATTGGTCTATTCACTGGGTTTTTATTTAAATACATTGTTAAAGTAAAACAAACATAAAACAGCAGCATCCTAATTTCTCAACACTACGATTAGATATAGAGAAACTCAGAGGTCTCCCTTTTAATTCTCTCGTGTTTTTCTGTTTTTTTCTTTTTTGGCTGGGATGGCCATTAGGACTACAGTATAGTCAAAATGTTGCCCTAAAACAAATGATTGTAGGAGCCAAGAATTTTGTTGTATCTTACAAAGGACTATCATGAGTTTATTTTGTACAATGAAAACACATTTGGTGATTTTCTTCTGGACCACACATGCATATCACAAATTGTCATATACACTGGAGAAGTGCTTGGCTGAGACAAAAATAGGCATAAGAGAGAAAAGTTTTCACTATTCCTCTGATGTACTTTTTTTTTAATGATTAATGTCTTTTTTATTTAATTTTTTTTCCGCACCCAATCTCGTCTGATGTACATCTTAAACCAAGGTGACACTAGTTATTTTGGGTAAAAGCTTCCTGAATTCGCTGCAATAAAAATTGTTTGCCACCATAGGACATGATGAACCCCATAATGAGGGTATCAAAACTCAAGTCACATCAAAAACTGGAAGCAAAGAGTGGGAGCAAATGGAGACAGTATCCCTGTTGTGCATAGGCTCGATAAAGACTGTGAATTGGCTCCAACATGAAGATCTGATCTTAGACTAAACATTTAACTTCTTTGACACCACTTTTCCTCATTTATAAAGTAGGAATAATAAGAATCTTGGCCAGTTATGTCTCTCAGCGTTGTGGTGAGCATCAAGCCAGACGACGAATGTAAAGGTGTTCTATAAATTGCAAAGGTCCACAAAATTACATAAGTAAAGTTATAGCTATTTTAAAAGTCTCTCTTGATTTGCTTCTACATTCCCAGGAAGAAATTAGGTAGGACATCAAAGAAGAGTCAATTTAATTCCTAATTTGCACACATAATGAAATATGCATCATCTGAGAGATATACAAAACAATGCTTTTATTCTTGTACCCTAAAGAAATACCAAGAATAAGATCTCCTCTCTCTGCACATGGTGATCTAATCATACATTGCTGAATTTCATTTCCTCTATACTGGACATTCTTATCTGACTATCAAAGGTTAGGGTCATGATGTTGAAACTCTATATTCACTTTTATCTCCTACCTCTCTCACAATGTGTTTGATATAATCAGTATCAGGATTGCCTTATCTTCCCTCTAAAATATTTTTCTGTTAATCACTAGGTAATGCAATTGAGACAGTAATTGCTTCTCAAAAAAAAATAACAGATTATATATGCTTTCCTTTTTGATGTGTAATAATACCCAAATGATAATTTTTATCTTTTTGTATATATCCCTTTGTGACTTTTAAATTTTTTTAGCAGCTTTAAACTTTTTACATAAGTTTTTAACATAAAGTACCTAATGCAACACCATAATGTGTTATTTCTTGATATAAAATAATGATCAACATAAAAAAAAAAAAAAAGCTCTTCCTACAATGTGAGCAGGCTAGGATCAGACTGGTAAGAAGTGTTTCTTTAAGAGTTGAGGGTTTTGGAAAGGGGACTACTATTTATTCTTTTTAGGCAAATCTGAGTGTCTTCATATTCATTGCTGTCATCAGTTACATTTAATTTAAATCTCTGATTAATTTCTAGGGGTCTTGGCCCCAGGGGGCACATTACTTTCTGAGCTTTGTTTTAGAAGGATTCTACTTCCTATGTGCTCACAATAGAGCAGAAGGGAGGACTGGGAAAATCTTACAGATGAGGTCCATAATGAAACAAATACAGGGTGTTTTCTTAGTGACACTTTTAGCCCACGGGGTGCCATTCGCAGCTGCTGTAGCAGCAGCCAGTGTGTGTGTTGGGTGGCAGCATTGGTATGTTATGACGCAGCACACATAACCCAAACCCTCACCATATGATTTACCGTGAATCGGACTGCTCCTGCTTCTTTTAAAAAGCGTGGTCCCTGTAAACACAGATCACGAAGCGCGCACTGTTGGGTGCCCTTGGTAGCTCATTCATTATTCTGTTTGGTGGCCTGGTGAGGTAGAAGAATAAAAGGAGTGATTGTTCACATTTCCATGTGATTTGACTCAGGCGTGTTTTAAAGGGTAGTTTTTGTAGCAGGGGAATGAGGATTTGATCCTGCACTGCTCTTAAAGTAAATATTTATACTCAATTTGATCTAAATGAACATTGGACTCCACCATTATTGCCCCCCCCCCTCTTGTATTTTCTCTTCTCATTAAAATCTCTGATGCCACTTTGTCACAGTTTCCACCCCGACTCAGGGTCTCATGCTCATTATATACTGGCTCTGAGTTTTGGGACAAAGGTCATTTAAAGAAGAGAAAATCATGTTAAATAAAACTTGGGGACAAAATTTGAATATGGCAACAATTATAGATCTGTTATAAATATAATGAGTTTTCACTACTTTTTCTTCACAGAAAAAAAATGCATCATATCAAAAAAATCTTTAACTAATAAACTGTTATTTCATCAAACATTGTCTTTTAACTTCTTACTCACTTCCCTTGTTTTGGAAATATAAATTATTGCTTAATGACATATTGATTCTTGCTGAAGCCACAAGCCAATTATATATCTTTCCAAATAGATTTATTTCATGGAGGGATGGAAATGGGAATGTGTAGAAAATAATATAAATACTTTAAAATTCAATGGAAAAAAGATTAAAAGGCATAAAATCAGTTGTAAGTGACAAGGTGGAAAAAGAAGAAGTAAGTTTTATCTTTTACAGAATCAAATATAAACATTGGACTAGAATAAGGGAAAGCTGTAATGGCAAAACTGGCAATAGGAGCACCAACTGCTATTGATCAAACACTTTCTCTGTGCCAGGCATGTGCTAAATGTAGTCTTAACTAAATTAATGAGAACTTTATTCACCAAAGAAATAAAGGCACCAGACTCAGAAAGGTGGCTTCAATATTGGCATGTATGCATCATGCTATATGAATTTTTATAAAGATTAGAATGACAGTAAAAGTTACTCATCTATTATATGGCTCTACTCTGGTGGATAAAAATAGTATTGAAAGGAAAAGTTATATTTCACCAATGAACACAAGGCAAAAAAACTTAACATATTAGCAGAGTAAATAGAATATTGTATTTGAAATACACAGTGACCAAGGAGGGGCCATTTCAAGAATACAAAGATGGCCCCAGCCAGTTTAGCCCAGTGGATAGAGCATAGACCTATGGACTGAAGGGTCCAGGGTTTGATTCCAGTCAAGGGCACATTCCTCAGTTGCAGGCTGTTCTGGGTATGTGCAGGAAGCAACCAGTCAATGTTTCTCTCACATTGATATTTCTCTCTGTTTTCCCTCTATTTCACTCTCCAAAATTCAATGGAAAAATATCCTTGGGTGAGGATTTAAAAAAAAAAGAATACAAAGATGCTTATCACTGAAATTTTGTTAGTGGGAACCATGTTCAGGTTCAAGCAATAAAAAATTTGTCTAGAATGGCTTGAACAAACAGGCATTTATTTTACTCCTATGACAAGAAATCTGGAGGGAGACAGTTACTGATATTAGCTCAATGGCTCATCAATATCAGGACTGATGATCTATGATTTTTTTTTTAGCTTTTTTTTTTTTTATTTTGAGGGTTATGTAAGTGTTGCTACCAGTTCTAGCACAGGAACCCAGGTTCAAGAAAGGAAGAAGGAGGAAAGGCGAAGGGATCTGTGTGCCATGTTTTCTCCTTTCATTTTCCCTGAGTCTTCCTGGCAGACTCACACTCACAGGTCATCAGTCAGACATCAGGATGCCACTTGTATGTCAAAGGGAGGATGCAAAACAGTGAAGAGTATAATCATAATTAACTTTCACCATTGCTGACCCAAACAAAACCAGGATTCTGTTAGCAAGAAAAAGGAGGAAGAATGAATGTTGAGTAGGCAACAAGCTGTGTCTGCCTTAAACACCTAGCAAATAAATTAATTGTATTAACAGGTTACATGATAAGATTCGTAGGGTCATCTTGTTAGTGCAAAAAAGCATTTGGTAAAATAATAATTCAGTCAACTAGAAATGTTAGAAAGTTTCTTTAACACAATAAAGGGCACATGTCAAAAACCTCTAGCAAACATCATATGTGACGCTGAAACTTTAGAAAGTATTCTGTTTAAAGTGAGGAAAAAGACAAGGATACCCATTATCTCTGCTATGGCAGGGAATAAATAAATTATAGTCTATTCATTTATTCAGTGAAATACTATTCATCACTTACAATGAATGTACTGGGTCTTCATCTGTCAACACAGATACATCGCAAACAAATATAGAATTATAGGTGCTGTATGATGCCATTGGTATAAAATTTGAAAATCTGAAAAAAATTAATAAATATTTTTATGAACATCTGCATTTACAGTAAAAGCAGAAGCCACTGCCACACTTTGTCTAGGGAGAGAAGGAAGGAAAGGAAATAAATGACAGCTACAAGAAGTCTTACTAATTTGAAATGTTGTAAATATGTCAAAATGTCAGGATGTATCAAATCTGGATTATGGGTACATGATTGCCACATTTCTGAATGTTTTATAAGGATAGAATTCTCCAGAATGTCTTTCTTTTGTCCCTGCGATGCCTAGTGTGTGACAAGCCCTAGAATCCCAAGAGTGTTTGAGGGAATTTGTCTGATCTCTCATGTGAGACAACTAGACCCAGTAGCTTCAGGGAGTGTGCTGATCTCACTTGCCCTGGAGGTGGCCCTGGGCCATTTGCCTCTCACCTCGTACCCTCTACCAGCACCTTGCTGAGGCCCCTGAGTTGAGAGCCTGTGGTTAGTTGGCCCTAATTCTTGTTGCTTCTACAGAGCCTCAGAATAGTTTTCCAGTTTCACTTCCAGATGAGCAATTTATAGCAAATATTAGCAATTGCTTTGGGTTTCAAATGCTATAACTTTGTAACACAGAAAGCTGTCTTGTCTCTTCCTGCCACACTGCCATTTTCTCCAAGACTGGATCACATGTCCCAGGTGGGCCAGGCTCAGGAAGCTCCCTTGGCAATGTGCTGGGACTGAACCCAGCCACTCCCTCCCACAAGCCAAGACCGCAACACCCCAGGAAGAACCCTGCTTCAGAGTTGTAGACAGACTGTGCACCTCTTCCTCACACAAGTTGCTCCCCACACCCCTCGCTTTGTACCATAGGACTCTTATTTTTTCCAGGCAGTTCTCTCTCCTCTACTTTCAGCCAACTTGGTTTAGATGGAGTTGACAGTGGTCTTGCTCTAAAAATACATCTGGATTGCCTTAAACTAGCCAGCCTATCTCCTCCCTTGGATCAGTCTGGGGATTGGAGTCAGTGTGAGAAGTCAGCTAGTGTTTCTGGAGAAAGAAAGGTTTCTTTCTCTACCATTGGAATTGGCAGAGAATGGAAATGAATCCTGGATCTGCAGCCACCTTAAAGCTCTGAGAGGCAAATTCACAAAGCCTAAAATGGAACAAATCTACAGGAAGCAAAGCCTATCCCCAGGAAGCTACCCCCAGGAGGCAAAGCCAATGAGCCCATGCTACTGTTAATGCTTGGCCCCTGAATCAAGCCACACCTGAAGGGAGATGTACCTGTGGACCTTTGAGTTTCATTATCCAATTAATTCTTTTCTTCACCTTAATCCATTTTGAGTTGGATTTTCTGTCACTTTCAGCAAAAAAAGATTCTTAACTCATACAAAGGTAAGCAGAATGAACAATAACAGTGAGCATAAAATACACTATGTTCTACAAAGAGGTATAACCTATTCATTTCTACTTAATGGGTGATAGTCAGTCTGAATTAATAAAGTGGCTGAGTTCATCGTTATTAAACAGAAGACTAACAACTGAACAGAAATTCCATTTCATTTACTTTAGGGATATCTCTAAGAATGTATTTAATGCAATGGTTGGAATCTTGTGAATCTTAACTTAGGTATTTTTGTTTGTTTGTTTTTAAGCACATGACTAAAAATCATTTGTAAAATTGTACCTTTAGTCATGGCTTAGTACAAGGTGTTTGAAGAATATAATAGATTTACTTTTTTTTTTAAAAGAAAGGGTTTTTGTTTTTTTTTTTAATATAGTTCATTGATTTTTCACAGAGAGGAAGAGAGAGGGACAGAGAGTCAGAAACATCGATGAGAGAGAAACATCGATCAGCTGCATCCTGCACACTCACAACTGGGGATGTGCCCGCAACCCAGGCACATGCCCTTGGCCAGAATCGAACCCGGGACCTTTCAGTCCACAGGCTGATGCTCTATCCACTGAGCCAAACCGGTCAGGGCTAGATTTACTTCTTTATGATAGTGAAAATGTATTCTATTATATCAATAGGCCTTCCTTCTATTATTATTTTTCTAATCCTCATCTGAGGATATTTTTCCATTGATTTTTTTTTTTTTTTTTTTTTTTTAGAGAGAGTAGAAGATAGAGGGAAAGACAGAGAGAAATATTGATGTGAGAGAAATACATTGATTGGTTGTCTCCTGCACACATCCTGATCAAGGCCCAAGCTGGGGAGGAGGCTGCTAGGTACATGCCCTTGACCTGAAGCGAACCCAGGACCCTTCAGTCTGCAGGCTGACGCTCTATCCACTGAGCCAAACTGGCAAGGGCAGGCCTTCCTTTTAAAAAGTAATCCTGATGGTCCTTTAATAACTTACTATTTGTTGGTTGAATGACCCAATCAAAGCTCCTATGAATTAATTTAGCAAAGGTTTTAAAACTATTTTATTTCATCCATCAAATAGCATTTATGTACATTTGGAAATTCTCCATCTGTAAATTTACTAGCTCTGTTGCAGCAATGCTTGCCTCGCATACAGATACCCAGATCTCTGATGTAATTCTATAAAACTCCCTCCCTGACTGATGTGGAAGATCGGTTTCTTTCCAAGCTTTCCAATTATTACAATTATTGCTCTACTGTAGTCTACAACAGAAATTAAAAACATTTTTTTTGTAAAGGCCAGATAGTAGTATCTTAGGCTTCATGAGTTATAATCCCTGTCATAGCTACTCAACTGTGGTTGCAGGAAAGCAACCACAGACACTAGACAAACAAATGAGTGTGACTGTGTTCTGATAAAAGTTCACTTAAAAAACAGGAGGCTGGCCAGCTTTGGCTTGTAAGCCAGGGTTTAGCTACCCCTTGTGTAAAATAAAAATATTTTAAGGTGTTAGGCACACATCTCACGCCTGTGAGAATTTTATTTCCTAGGCTTGAGTAGTTTTAAGGGGTCAAATTATTTATTTGGGGAAAATGGCAAGTATCTTGAATCATAATATTCCTTTTGATAAGCATTGGTTGTAATTAATAGTCATTGTAAATGAAGAGAATATGGAAATCGTTTAATGTGCCAGGCACTGTGCTATCTACTTTATTTATATGGCATCCTTTCATTCTTGCTATAACCCAAGGAAAGATATATGTTTAGAGATAGAAATGCCTAGTGGGAAAGGGGAAATTTATAGGTGTGAGACAATGAATATAATGGAAAGAACATGAGTTTTGGATATACCGACTTGATTTCAAGTCCCAGCTTTACCACATCTTCCGTATGACCTTGGCCAGATTTTACACTTACCTTCTTAGTTTATATTTAACTCCTTATTTACAATTGAAAACATACAGTTATTGACAAAACTATATTGCAATTGTAACTGATAATATCATCTACATTTTAGAGACATATGAGGGTTTATTGAAGTGAGCAAATAAAGCATATGGCATGGAAACATGGCAAATACTCATTCAACCATTCCTTGTTTTACACATAACTATGAAGTGACATGCTGAAGGTCACACCCTAGGATGGGTTGGAACTAGGATTTGCACATCGGCTTCAAAGCATGTGAATTTTCCATTGGATAGGCCTGACCCCCAGCTATCAATTTGAACCGGTGGCATTCAGTTCATACATGGAAATTGCTCAATCTATTAAAATACTCTGTTTCCAAAGCCAGGTGAATCCCCGTACTGGGCCGTGGAGGCTGATTGCGCATTTCTGGAAGTAAACACTATATATCGGGCGTACCCCAAGGCTGAAGCGCCCGTGTAATACTTATTTTGTCTCTCTTCCTCACACAGACACTATGGGAAATACTCTTGACCTTCTAGGTCTAGTTCCAAGTCTCTTGCTGGCAAATTTTGAAACGGCCGTGAAACGTGACCTGTGCTCTTAGCCTCTCCGGAATCTGTTACCTCAGAAGCCCAGCCACAGGTAGGACACAGGGATGAAATGCCCAGACTCTCTGCTACTGTCTCTGGAAAGGGGCAGGAAAATATGAAACCAACAGCTCTCGCTCATGGCCCATGACATGTCTTTGGTTACGTCAAGGACATGCAACCGCAAGATGAATTTATAAATTTTGTAATTGGAGGTGAGTGGAGAGAATATCTGGATCTACCCTCTCGTTTTGAAAATATGAAAAGTGAAGCCCTGGAGAGCCAAATAGTTAGCCCAAGGAGCAAAGCCGATCCTTCTCAGTCCCAGTCTCAGACCCTGCCCTTGCATCACGTATCATTTTGGGGGGAAAAAGAAGCCTAGACTCAGGTTGCCAGATTTAGCAAATAAAAACACAGATGTCCAGTTAAATTTGAATATTAGGTAAATAAATATTTTTTTTTTCAGTATCACTCTGGGGTGGGGGTGGGGGGCATATAGTTACACAAAAAGAATTATTCTTTATCTGAAATTCAAAGTTAACTGGATGTCTTGTATTTTATCTGACAAACCTAGCCTAAATTAAGTAAACAATGCTAAGATTCCTATGTTATAAAAAACAGTTGAAACTATTAAGTTAGAAGTATGGTTTAAGTGGCAAAACATTGAGTGCACAAAAAGAAATCAAAACCTCATTGATTGAAGTTGAAAACCATCCATGGCTAGAAAAGAAGTAACAGGAAGCTTAAGAAGAACAAGGAAGAAGAGGAAGAAGAGAAAGGAAGGGAACAAAAGGTGAAAGGCAGAAAGAAAAGACTGTTTAGAATGTCGTGGCCTGTCCTTTATCTGCGTAGGCTCCACCTCTACAAAATAATGCCCAACTGACTGTCTTCTTCTCCTTTGCCCCACTCACCACTTGCCGTTCCTACTCCGCTGCTTATTTCTCTGCTAAAACAGCATTCCGTTCAAGTTTTAACGTTTAAATTAAAGCCACACATCTGGGTGATTTAAAACTCAAAGAGTAACGGAAATCTTATACATTACAGCTCTAGTCCTTTCCCCCACCCTTGTTCACTCCTTTGAAGAGCCACCTTTATACTTGGTGTCTGTTTTGAAGATGAACAACTGTCCCTGTTTGCCCAGAACTAAGGGGTTACACAGGATTTGGCACTTTCAGAGCTAAACCAAGGACAGTCCTGAACAAACTGGGACCATTCATTGGTCACCCTGTCTCTAACCTTAGAGATATTTTTATCTCTCTAAATAATATTCCCTAATTTTTCTTAATTTATCCATTTTAAACATTACTCCAGAGCTCCCCTATTGAGAGGTGAGTGTCCATTTTGGTTATTTTTCAACAGTTGGTAAAACACATTTCCCACACAGCTCAAGTTCAATTTGGCCAAAAAAGCCAAAAAGAGAATGTGTTCCAATCAGAGAAAATAAGAACCCACGCTGTGTGAGTGTCAAGGTGCCATTTTATTTTCCCACTGAAATACTTTCCCCCCCTAGGAGTCCTTTTAAATATTCTTAATTTTAATTGCCTTCCCCCTCCCCCCCCACAAAGAAGTCAATTTAAATTAGGCTGAATCCATCACTGTGATAATTTTTTAATGAGTAAAGATAATGTACTGTACAGAAATTGAAATGAGGTGTTCCCAAGATCATTTACAGTCTCGAAAAGTCCTCCTAAGAGTCAGCTGAAATTAATGAGACTCAGTCTCACGGCCATCAATACCTTATAACTGAAACCGGGTTCAGTGAAAAAAAAAAAAAATTCACAATAATAATAGTTACACTTTCCAATTTGAGCATTTAGCTCCTTTCATCCTGAGATCCTGAGGAATTTTATAAACATTAATTAAGCCTCACAGGTGTGATTTATTAGATTAACTCGATAGCCATCAAAGGCTTGAAGTGTGCACAGTATTGTTTAATGGAGCTGGATTGAAAAGAGGAATAAATTAACATCCGAGGCAGACTGCCACCCTGGGCTAGAGACCCCAGGATTTGGGAAAGATCAGGAGTGGAGATGTGCTCCTCAGTTCAACTTCTTGACCTAACACTGATCTCAAAAGATAGTGACCATCCTTTGAAGTTTCTTAATCTCTATTGAAACACCCACCCTCCACAGTTTATTTGAGCCTTTCTTTATTGCTTTGTCCTTATTATACCATTAGGTGTCAAAGACAGGCATGGCCTGTTAAATGAGTGACCTTCAGCTCAAAAAAAAAAGTTACACATTTGTGGAAATCCAAACATATTTCTTGCTGATGCTTTGGGGTGTTGAGGTGTTAGTCATGGTAAGATTCAAAAACTAAGGTTTTATTTTACAGGTTTTTTAGGGTCTTTCTGAGGTTGAGGATTGGGTAGGAGAAGAGTCAATGTACTTCTGATAGCAGATTATGAGCAATATGTTGCCTTGATAAATTGTTTTTTTGTGCTCAGAAGGCAAAAGGTTGCAAATTTAAAACATTCTCAATGATAATTTTCAGTAACGGATTGAGTTTATGGAGGTTAAAAGGTTTCCCTCATCCACCCTATGAACTGAGGAGTTGATTAGCATGAATATAACAAGGACAATAAACTGGATTGTCTTGTTAATGCTAGCTTTTCTCTGTTAATTCATGCTGTATTCTTCCAAAGTTTCTTTTGTTTGTTTGCTTGGCAGCTGTTCTACGCTGGTGCTTCACTTGCAACTTTCATTTAATTAAATGTCTAGATTGTTTTTTCCATGTGATGTTCTCTTAAGTCAGGTCTCCCTCATCTTGTGTATTTTACTCCTTATCAGGAGACTGAATTATTGAAAAGGGCTGGCACTGGTGTTAACATGCTGGTCCCAAATGGAGACAGAGGACAGGGCACAATATTTTTAAAGCACTTTTAGAAAAGAACATTTTAGATTATCTTATCCTAGACTCTATTTGTTCTCAGAGACAGTGTCATAAAATTTTCATGAACATGAACTTCTTTTGGCCTCCAGGGCCTTGTCTGTCCTGGGCACTAACTGATTGTCTTGGTTTCTGTTGAGTACTTTTCCTTTTCTCTTCTTTTAATTTTAAGTATTTTTCAGGGTTCTCTCTAAAGCCCTGTCATTTCTTTTTTTTCACTGAAAAGAACACACCATATTTTCCGGCATGAAAGACGACTTTTTAACCCAAGAAAATCTTCTCAAAAGTCGGGGTTGTCAATGGAGCTGGACGGAGACTGCAAATGTCTCCATTCAGCTCCTTTTTGTGCCACATACGGTCTCCGATCTCTGCCGGGACTTTTTAATCCAGGAAAATCTTCTCAAAAGTTGGGGGTTGTCTTATACGCCCGGTCGTCTTATACACCGGAAAATACGGTATGTCTTTTGAAGGCCTACTCTGGGCAGGATACTGTGTAGGTCACTTTGTAGTCAATCCTCACACAAACCTTGTGAAATATTTGTATTTTTATTGGATCATGAAGAACTTGACATTATAGATGAAAGAAGCTAAGGAAAAGTTCTGCCTTACAGAGGTAGGCCAGGCCGTGCAGAAGGTGGCCTCTTAGGACAGGTTGCCCTGGGTGATCTTGAGCAGTGTCCTTGCCCACATTGCTGCACAGCAATAAGAGAAGAATTGAAGGAAGTACGTTGTTTAGACAGATTGTATAGTGGCTTCCCAAGAGGACACTAAGCCTCTTTCAGGGTTATTACTGACCAGCATAGTCATTTTATAAGTCTGTGTCAAAGTGCCTTAATTGCAGCTCATTGGGCAGAGAGGGTCCATTTCTTATTTTTTATAAGGCATGAATATTAAATACTCTCCACCTTAAAATAACTTATTATCTTTACCACATTAATATTTTTAAATAAGTAATATAGCATTATTTACACAAGTTACTGATATACAGATTATAGGGAAACATTGATCTTTAAACACATATTTAACATGTTAATTACTAAGGAAACTGAGGACTGGAAGAGAGAGAAATGAAGAAACTGAGTATAAGAACTAAAAGCAAATCATTTTTTGGTAAATGCCTATGAGCAAATCTGGAATATTAGTAATGTTATTTTCTAATGTTATTGTCATAACTGTCACCCATTAATTGGTTAGAGTAGTTTTTAAAATAACACATGTTACTATATTTATATTGCCCATTAAAATGGCAAGCAATTTAGAAACTTCAAGATTTCAGTATTTCTTGCAAAGTAAATTTAAGTGGAAAAAACAACACACATGCACAAGCATACACACACATACACACACACATACTAAAACACACTATGCCAAGCCCACACTGTAATTTATCAACTGGGAAGGAAATTGGCATGTCTTTTCCTGCTGATTTATTGGTTAATTCCAACAATTCACTGTAGAAAAGGCCAACAATGAATTACAATGTGGGAAAAATTAAACAGAGCATTTAGAAAGGTGTTTCAGTATACAGCCTTGAGAAACAACTTACATAGCTATTTTGTAGCCAGTCTCAAAGCAATTGGCAAATATGAAATGCTATACAGGATAGGAAATGTACCAGAAAATGTCACATGTCTCACTTCTCTTATTTAGAATATGCCCTGTCACGTGAAGATTCGACTTTCCCTTTATCTTCGCGTTAGAATCAGATAACATTAGATCCCACTGACTATTTGTTTAAGCAATCACACTGGAAGTGCAGTAACCAGTGAACAGTCACAGAGAAGCCAGAGATGGACGCTTTGCTTTGTGAGAGGGACATGCATCTTTGACCGAAAAGGAGCAGAAACTCTCACGAGGAAGAACAAGTGCTCAAAGCTGGAATTCCTGTCACCACCATGTCCTGTCCCCGCAGATCCAGAGCTGATTGAAGAAGGGAACTTCCCCATAAAGAATCTCCATTTCTAATTTCTCAAATATGCTTTAACACACCAGTTGCCTCTCTTTGCTTTCAAAGTGAGTCCCTTTGGAATGACTTAAGATGTACATGATAGTTAATTATGGGTTCACCTGGCTGGGTCATGGTGCCCAGATATTTGATCAAACATTAGGCTGGATGTTTCTGTGAGGGTATATTTTTTTTATAGATTTACATTTAAATCAGTGGACTTGAGCAAAGCAGATCTCCTTTAGAATGTGAGGGGCCTCATCCAATCAGTTGAAGGCCTTAGTAGAATCAGAGACCAACCTCCCCTGAGCAAGGGGAAATTCTGCAACAGACTGCCTCTAGTCTTGAACTGCAACATCAGCAGCATCAACTCTTCCTAGGCCCTCAGCCTACTGGCTTACCTTACAGAAACTGGGCTTGCCAGCCTCCACAATTGCATTAGCCAATTTCTTAAAAATAATTTCCTTTATGTCTGTACATACATTTAAGTGTTTTGCAAGGTTCTCTCTAAAGTAAGGTGACCAGATGACCCGCTTTTGTTGAGACAGTCCTGATTTTGAACAATTTGTCCCAAGTCCCGTGGGGTTTTAAAAAAAAGTCCCAATTACTCTTCGTAATATTTTAAGTAATAATAAAAAAAGAAAAAGAAAAAGAAAGAACCTTCCTCGCCCCGCCTCCACTCCCCCCCCCCCCAGGTCAATGGTGTACCGCTTTAAATCTGGTCACCTTACTCTAAAGCCTTGTCATTTCTTTCTTTGCACAACAAAGAACACTTACCTTTTGAAGGCCTATACTGTGTAGGTCACTTTGCAGTCAATCCTCACACAAACCTTGTAAAATATTTGTATTCTTATTGGAATACAAATTGGCTCTGTTTCTCTGGAGAATCCTAATACGTGTACAAAGTAAGTTTACAACTGTAGAAAGCATTGCAGGTGCAATTTACATTATTAATGTTGGGAGACAGGAATTCTACAGGGTTCATATGCTCTTTATTGTTATTCTGCTTTAGGTAGGAAAGGAAGAAAAGAGCGAATCTATTTTAAGTGTCTACTATATCCCAAGCACTTGTTTATTGGTTTATTTCCTTAATTATCTTTATAAACACCATAGACTCTTTAATGTTGCTATGATGACGGTATGATCTCCTTCCTGTAAATGAGAAAAAGGACACCCAGGAAGACAAAGCCACTTTCTAGAGGCCACAGAGCTCCTGTGTAGCCTCTGTGGAACCATTTGATTCCAGAATCTACATATTTTGTTGTTGTTGTTTATTTGAGTCCATGTTTTCCCTATTTCCCATGCTGCTTTCTCAGGTAACATACTAAGTCCCACTGGAAACACATCTGTATACTGAACTGCTCCCTTTCTAACGGAAACGACCACTCTTGGGAGCTCACTATGCTTAGGCACAATGCTGAGGGCTCTCTCCCATATTACCCGGAAGCCTCATTTTAAATTAACCTTGTTCGTCAGGTCCCAGTGTTTCTATTTGTTATTGTGGAGAACTTACACCTAAAGTCACATAACAGCCTTCACATTACACAGCTAAACTGGAATTCATGCTGAGGTTGGTTTGTCTGATTCTAAAATCCACCTCTTAACTCCTAGACTAAGCCATGCTCATTTCTTAGGAATTCTACCTCCACACATCCCCACAAATCCCAACCCTTGATTTTTCAGACAAAAGAGCTTCAGTATTTTCAAGGTTGTTTTTTTTTTCACTATCTCAAGGAAATAACGAAAGGATTGCTACACTAACAGCATGCTATTTACTAAGCGGAAAAATTAAAAACAAATGTGTTATCTACAGTACAGAATGTGGATATTACAGTTTCTATTGACATATTCTTTCTGTTACCAGTAGGGTCTAAGGTTGCCTCTGTCCCAACACACTGCTTTATGTTGGAACAGCTGATTTCACGGGCGAGACACCCTCCAAAGTGATTCCTTTAAAGTGGTCTATCAGCACCCACCTACCCTCTCCCTGCCCTTGTGTCTACCTGGTCCAAACAACAAAGAAGCAAGCGTCTTGTTGGGATATTTCCCCACCTCCACTATTTACTGACCGGAGCCAGACATCATTGTCCAAACCCACACACATGTCTGGAAAGCAAAGAGAAACAGAATACAACTTCAAGAAAAGATATGAAATTATGTTGAAAGAAAGGTGAGCGCTGTGTGGCTGGGTGAACTGTGGATACCTCCTCTGGATGTTTGTAAACGTGCAGAGAAACCTGCCTTGCCTCGGGAACGGGGATGTGCTTTTTGATGTATATGCCTCTGCAGACTTCAGGAAGGTGAGCCCATTTTTTACTGCGGGAGAGTGACAGAAATCTATCAACCTGGCTTATCATCCCACAATTACAGCAATTTATGGTGTGCCTTTCGCAAGGTCACCGGCACCAGCAACCACACAAACGCGTTCTCCTTTCTTTGTTCCGAAGAGACCTAATGCGTTGCTGTAACTCAGGTTATCCGGGATATTTTTCAATTAATTTGCAACCACTAGGGCTGAATATCGCTCAAGCCTGGCATACAGGTAACATTTTTCACGGGCAGGAAACTGCACAGCCCCCGTGTTAGAGGAGCGCTGCTCTTTCTTCTCCCTTTCAGCTCACTTTATTCATGCAGCAAGAAGAAGAAAAAAAATTCTTTGTGATTTTGAGAAGGAGCTTTCTGTCCTGATAAGCGGCCTATATTTTCCCTATCGTTGTCTGAAGGTGTCGGAAGCAATTAAAAGCATGGCTAATTCTTCTGAAAGGACTTGGAAGCCTCAGCATGCAGAACGGGACTTCCCCCGAGACAGTGCTGGGTGCCAGGATCCGGTCCTCAACACCCAGAAGCTGTGTGCGGTGGGAACGTGTAGAGGCAAGGCCTGAACTGTTTAGGTCAAAAACACGCGCGTGGACACTTTGAGGGAGGTGATTAGCAAGCGCAGCAAGCGGCCTTCTTCTCCCCTGCTCCCCCGCAGTGTTTCTCTGGTAATTCGCTGGCCACTGAATCTTTCCAGGTGCCGTTCTCTGCGGGGCCTGCCCAGCCTCCCTGTGCTGCTCATTCCGGCTGCCAGGGCTTCTGCTCCGCTCTCCCAGGCTCTAAACCCATCTGATCATTTTCTGTCTCCTGGTGCGTGTTTGCAGAGTCTCCAATCCGTCATCCCAGCGCCCTTCAGATTTGAGGGTAAATCTGTCCTTCAGACACCTGGCTGAAAAGTGTTTTCACTCTATTCCACCCACAAGGGTCATGGGGAGGGTTTTTTCTTTCTCAGTCCCCACGCACCTCCGGGTGCCACTGTCCCTCCACCCATTTTAATCCTCACCCGCTTTCTCTGTGAATTTCTCTGTTATCTCTCAGCACTCTTGGGGGGTGGGGGGAAGTATTGCTGAGTAGTTGAAAGTTAGTTTGGGCTCATGGCAGACCCATCTGGGTTCAAATCCTGGCCTCACCACGTAATGTTGTACTGTCTGCTGCCTCAGTCTCCCCGTTTGTAATTGTCACTGGTACATAGGATTAGGTGGGCTTAGTACAGGGCTTCCCCACATATTTTTAGCGAGTAGAAACAGTAGGAACTATTGTTTGCTCCCGTAACTTTCCCTCTAATCTCCTCCCTTCTTTCTGTTTATTTTTTAAATTTATTTTTATCTTTGTGAAGTCATACTTTGCATATCCTGTTATTTAAATAAAAATAGTTACCACCGGTGAAATGAGTACCAAAAACCTGGGAGACCATTTGCTGATGCAGTATGTGCATTTTACAAAGGAGAAAGCTCATGGACAGCACCCCTATGATGGGGTGAGAAGGTGTCTCCCCAGGATCACATCAGATGGGAGAAATGATGGGACACACTACCCTGGAGGGTGTGGGATTGGCAAGCCCACTGCTCATGTGACATGTAAGTGGTGCCACAGATCTGGACTTAGAGGGCATCAAGTCCAAGGGGCTTGGAAGTGAGGTGGGGCGTTGGGCAGCCGGGAAGTTAGTGAGGAGGACGGCAATGCTGATCCCAGGGAAAAGCTGCTTGCTCTCCTCTCCATCACTTAATTTGGGATATGGATACTCTTAGCTCCCTATGTGATGATGGTAACCAAAAGCTTTACATTTTTACCAGCAGGCGCAATGGAAAGAGCTTTTAGATCCCCCAGGAACCCCATAGTTGATCACTCAGCATCTGCTGATGCTAGATTCACAATCCCATCTAACTTTTCATTCACTAGGTTTTTCATGGAGTGTCTGGAATATTCTGACGACCTTCTGATTTCCTTTTGCATAAATCTGTACCAGTCAAACAACCTTTTCTTGATTAATCTCATTTCTCAGAGACATTTAAAAGAGGGGAAGGGTATTTTGGCTAAAGGAGACATGTGTTGCTGAACAATACGCCAACATATCTTACACTTATTCAGGCCATTTTCTTCCTACTGAATTTGGACAAGGTCTCTGAACTCTTCCCAACAGATATTCAGGCCCTTCCCCTGCAAATGGATTACAGTTGTCATGTAACGATGCTCATTGTATTCCATGTGATCACCCTTTCCCAGCTTCCCTCGGAAAGACAGGGTTGTAAGGCAAGTTCTACACAATGGACAGCAAGTGGAAGTGATGTGTGTCACTTCCCCTCATTGTCATTGTCAGAGGCAATTGAAAGCTAATGTGCTTCCTCCATCCACTCTTTTTTTACTGTGGCCAACGTGGTGTCATGTGTCCCAGGATGCATGATGTAAGGAGGGAGGATGACTCCTCATGTGCACAGGGTTTTCATGAATGGGAAATATATGTGCATTGGATAGCACCCCTGAAGTTTAAGATTTGTCTATTATAGCAGAAAAATCAGGCCTAAACCTAACTAGAGCATGCCAGATAAAGCGTCTTCGCTATTCCTCATGGTTGCTAAAAGGATAAAGCAGCCAGCTTAAATAAACATGGTTAGCGATAGGTAAACTGAGTTAATTTTCTAGACCTAGAGGTCCAGGGATGTGGTGCAACTCTGGACATCCCCTGAGTCTGTGCCTGAACTGCTGACTGGCTTCCTTCAGGGGCATCTTTCTCTTTACTTTGAATTAGCCTAATTTTAATAGATGAAGACATGAGGCCCTAGAAGGTCAAATGGCTTGCTCAGTTGTACATACAGAATAGATTAGAACTAGAAGCCAGCCCAGCTGGTGTGGCTCAGTGATTGAGTGTGAACCTATGAACCAGGAGGCCACGGTTTGATTCCCAGTCAGAGCACATGCCTGGGTTTTGGGCTCGATCCCCAGTGTGGGGTGTGCAGAAGGCAGTCAATTAATGATTCTCTCTCATCATTGATGCTTCTATCTCTCTCTCCCTCTCCCTTCCTCTCTGAAATCAATAAAAATATATTTAGAGAAAAAAACAACAACAAGAACTAGAAGCCAGATCTCCTGACTCCAGACCCAGGAACCAACCCTTCCCTCTCCTCGCTGTTCCCTCTCTCTGCCTTCTGCCTCTCTCTGCATTGATGACAAGTAAGAGCAGTGGGGTTCCAGCCACTCTTGATAATGTGACATAAACAGCTAGGCAACAGCAGAGAACACACTCCAAATTACAAAGATCATTAATCTTAGGAATTGTCTTTAAATCTGCAAACTCTGTTTCCCATGAAAAAGGCCTAATTTTTTATTCCACCCCAAACTAGTCATTGAATTTATCAAGCAAAGATTCTCATTGTAGCATCCGGCATGTCTTTCTCTGCTTCTTGATTGATTAATTAGTTATGTGTACTTGAGTCCAGCAGGGAGCCTAGTGACAGCTGTGACATGAAAATTACTGGAAAGTTACAAAAATATGTAGCAATGTTGACTTGCAGAAATATAGTACCAGGGATTGATTAGACATAGACACATATAACGATCACATCTTGGAATTACCTGTCACTTCTGAGGCCTTGAGAAGAATCTTTTTGATTAGGATGAATTAATTCAGTTCCAATCTAATCACCTGCAAAGAAAGTAAGGAATAGTCTATTCTTATTTCAACTTTTTTTTTTTCCTTTTTGGTCTAGAATCCTGAAGTTTGAAGAACAACTCCTGTAGAGACAAAATGATCTTTGGAAAAACTCAAGTCCAATCAGATCATTCTTGCTTAAAATCCTCTAATGGTTTCACATTATTTAGGGATCAAAGAATCGACTGACCATAGCTGCTAAAGCACCATCTTGTTCAGCCTTCAGCTGCCTCCCGGCCTCATCATATATCCCCTTTCCTCCTCCTTCTCTGTGCTCCCCCCTCCCCCACTCCCACCCCCATCCCCACTCCAAGTCTCACTGTGGCCCTTACCACAGGGCGTTGGCACATGCTCTTTCCTTTTTAAGGAATTCTCTCTCTTATCCACTCTCTTACTCTTCAGACCTCAGCTCATGTCACTGTCTGAGGGATAGCTCATCTCCTGATAGGTCAAGTCTCCCTATCCAAGACTTTCCTAGTATCAGGCACCTGCCTTCTTAGCACTTGTCACAGATACAATTTTAATTGTACATGTTTTGTATGCGTGCAATGACATAATTAATTTGTCTTTCCCCAAATTAGATATTTAAGTTCCATGAGGACTGAGACTGCCTCTGTTTTCTGCTCACAATGTTTTCTCCAGCACAGCATTCCTCGGCCAGGGCAGTCACTCCATTTATATTTGATGAATAAGTGAATGAATGGCTGACTCAGAAATATAGCCTGGTATAAGTGTAATAGACATCACCACCAGACATTTTTCTTGGAATTTTTGGACAAAACAGATACACAAGTAGACAGGACCCTTAAAAACACACACACAAAAACACACACACACACCAAAGCTTAGTGTGATTCCTAAGTAGCTGATATCCTGTTGCACAAATAAAACAGCAAGTAAAAAAGTCCAACCTTCAGCTTTCACCTGTGTGATTCGTAGGTGGTTTAACAAACCCGAGGCATTCATAATTCAGAAGATTCTCAAAGTTGCCTGGTGCTTCGCATGCTCAATAAAATGACCACCTTTGTGCTTAAAAATCTCTTCAGACTGTAATACCACTCTGAGCAAAAGAATACATATCTAAATAGTGGCCAGTGGTGTCAGACAAGGTCCCGGCAGGAAGCACTCGGCTCATTCAGAAGAGATTAACTGAAAAATATATAAGGAAGTGACTACTTACAGAGGTGTGGGCAGGCTTAAGGGGACAACAAAGCAGGGTGAAGCATCCAGGAATTAGTGATGTGAGGAGATGTTACTACTCCTAGGCTTGAGGAAGCCAGGGAAGGGAATAGTGGTAGAGAAACCTCATTAAAATGGGTGCCCTGAGGAGGGACTGCTATCAGAAGCTGTAGCCATTAAGACCATAGCTACAGAAGAATGCAGCCACTGCCAGGGCCCTGGGCAGAGGGGCGGAGTCAGGGAGGAATAAGTCCTGAGGCCCAACAATGTTCTGGAAAACCCAACTAGCAACCCGAGGCGAGAGAGTTTGGGGGCTGCGCTCTAGAGGTGCGCTCTTCTGGGCAGGGAGGTGGAGTGTGAGAATGGACTTATGAAGGGAAAGGAGAGAATGGCCAGCATGCCTTTGATTTTATAAAGCACTTGCTATGTGCCACTGTTTTACATTGCGCATGTGTTCAGTCAATCTTCATAACAACCCTATGGGAAAAAGCACCAATATTTTCCTCTCTTCTATGGAGAAACTGAAACCTAAAGAGGTTAAATCACGTGCCCAAAGCCACACAGGTGTAGCTGGTGGTAAGACTGAAAGTTTGAACTCAGGCATCCTGACTCCAGAGCCCATTCATCTCACCAGAATGTTACACTTCAATTGAACAGTCTCAATTTTTAGGTGAAGATGAAAAGTATCTGTGCTCTTGCCAGAAACAAATCACCCGGCAGGAACTATGGAGGAAACAGACTCAAACTTTCCTCAGAACTCACATAAATACTGATGAGCCCTTTGGAGACTGGGAAATCCAATTGATTTTGTATATACTGGGAATATATTGGGAATATATTTATTTCCCAGTAAAGTGCTGTTTTGGGGTTACTGACTACTCATTGCATTGGTGATGCTCAGATATGTGGGCATTCATTCAGTGCCTTGATTAAGGATATAATTCAAGCTTAACTCAGAAAAGAGAATATCTACAAGTGTGACAGCACCATCTGGTCAAATATGAAGATGAGATTGTTAGAGATAGAGTTAAAGGATTTTAGTTGAAGGGAGAGAACACATTCAAGAGTTGTAAGTCTGATATGCACTTATTTGCGCCACCACTTCGATACTTCATCTAGCAGTGACTCACATGGCTAATATCTGATATAAGTTTGAGAGTTGAAACAAAGTCTGAAAACAGAGGATTATCAATCATATCTAATTTTGACGTAAAATAACTTACTGCTTTAAATTTTTTCTTTGCTGTAAGCTTAGAAAATAATCATACAAAAGGGGAAAATAAAAACCAACTGTAATCTCATCATCTAGAAAAAAAATAACCATGCATTTGATATGTCGCCCTAGCCTTTTCTCTGTCTGTGTCAATATTTACAGAATTAGGATCGGACTGAATATGGTTTTTAAACTTTATTTTACATGTGGTGTATTATAAGCATATACCCATGCCATTAAGTATATTTTTCCTCATTTTATGATCTGTAGTGAGATTTTCTTTTGTATGGGTGGAACCACATTTTATTTACTCAATCCCCTAGAGCTGAACATTCAGGTTGCTTTTGATTTTTCTGTATTATAAACAACATGCTAACAACTGAACCTTTGTATTATTCTTGTGGAGAAAATATCCATGAAGTTATTTTCATTCCTGTTTCAACATTCTTGACTCCATTTACTCAAAGTCGGAGATTTTCTGTTAATATTTGGATATTTAACATGGTTAGGTTTGGAGGATGAAGAGCCTTTGAGAATTTAATGAAATTGACTCAGCTTGCTAGTATGCACAGAAGCTTTAACATATGTCCTAAGATCCAGTTTAAATCTGTTAATTTTATTCTTGCTTAACTGAAATTAATGTTGGGTAATATTTAAAAGATCCTAAAATTTAAAAAAATAAAAATAAAAATATGTAGGCCAAAAGCATCTTTGTACTAAAAAACAAAACAAATAAAGCCATAAAACTGTTGCATGATAAGCTGAACACTTTTAGTTAAGAAAATGTGCTCCTGAAAGCATACCTCTTTGTATCCTTTGCCACAGTATGCAGTAACTGGCTGTATTAGGTTGCAAAGGGGGAAAAAAAAAGGCTCGCAGACTGGTAAGTCTATAAAAGGAATGGAAGTATCAGGCACTGTGGTGGCTTCTCTCTGAAGTCCTGAAGGCATTTTTAGATGCTTGTGCAGTTCAGTCATAAGAAAAAGGACTTTGATCTTTCCTGCTGACTTTGCATGAAAATAAATTAAGACACTTGGCTCTTTATGATGATAGTATTAATGCTAAACAAATGTACTTGCTAAATTCAGAGACACTTCAGCATCCTAAATGGGAAAGTAAAATGGGGGGAGGGGATCTAATTTCTCCATCGAAGGGAGAGACATCCAATTATTGAAGTAGAGAAACGCTTTCCCACTTAGTACAGACACCGAGAACCTGGGTCCTTCTGCCCAGACCTGGCTATGGGTTTCCTGTTTGTGAACACGGCTCAAGCTCGAAGGCTACTAATTGCTATGTTTTGTACTCATTTCAAAGACTGTTTGTCAGAGGCTTTCAGAAAAGTTTTGCTAAGGTATAAGCCATTCAAGATTCAAAACGAAGAACCTATCTTCCTTTAAGAGAAGTAAAAGAATAGAATCCACTGTGTGTCACGGATTATACCCCTGATCCCTAACAACAATATGGGGCATTCTCAGAGAATCCCAGAGTTAAAAAAGCATCTTCCAGATCACATAACTAGATAATGGTAGGGCCAGGATTCCAGCCCAACCCTGCTGCTCACACTACTTTGAATACACTATGTACAGCACAGAATGACATACTTGGGGTATATCACCTATTAGAATATAGTATTGTAGCAGACAATTTTTTTTTTTTTTGCTGTCTGGTATTCAGTCATACTCCTCGCTAATTTGCCTTTGGGTGAAACTCTTCTTTGAACATGGGATTAATGACAATCCTACCATTTCCTTTGTAGAGCCGGGGGCAGGTATGTGAGCGAGGTTCCCTGTTCTGACAGTATGGGTTCATCACACAGTAGATGTAGCCTAGGGACAGACATTGCCTGCAATAAGATGTGGACTTTCCTCTCTAGTTCCAGAAGTCCCTTCTTTCTGATCCATTTCTGTAATTTAGGTCCTTCAGCCTCCCACTGATTCTGTGAACTAGCCTCTCCTTCACTAAATTCTTCTGCCAAGCAGCCAGCATTAGGTTCTAAGGGTTACAACCAAGAGTCTCAACTGATGTTAGTTCTTGCTTTTATGGGTAGCTGGCCAGAAAATAACTCCTAGTCTCTCCATGGTACTAGAATCCATAACAGAGTTTCAAGGGATCCCCTGAAAATTATTTCTGAGATATTAATAACAATATGTTCATTTATCAGTGGTTCTCAACCTGTGGGTCGCGAACCTTTCGCAGGTCAAGCTACCCTTTCACAGGGGTCGCCTAAATACATCCTGCATATCAGATATTTACATTATGATTCATAATAGGAGCAAAATTACAGTTATGAAGTAGCAACAAAAATAATTTTATGAGGAACTGTGTTAAAGGGTTGTAGCATTAGGAAAGTTGAGAACCACTGATTTAGATCAATAGGAGGTAGATAAATTACTAGGGCCAAGTGTAATGCTTAATGATTATCTTCACCTTTTAACCTGTCATATGTGGGCTGTCCCCACTGACCACTTAGAGTTTTATAGCTGCAAGGGACCCTGGTGATCATGGATACTAACTCCCTCATTTCCCTTTTATGAGGCTGCTCCCTCATCAGCAGAGAGAAGGAAATCACATTCTCTTTACCCTTTGGACTTCAATATTCATGGTGTCACTTGCAAGGCCTCCATTGTCCTTTTTGAACATTAGCTCAACGTTATTAAGGTTAATGCATAGTTCCTTAATGCATGAGGAATGACAAAGGGTCACTAAGAGAAATGTATGCTTCTCATTTATTCTGTTTTGTGGAGTTTTAATTTCAAGTGGCCTTCCCTGCTAAGTCTAAGGAGTTATATTTTTAGAGAAATAATAATAAAAGGAGGGGAGAAATATGTCATCAAGAAAATAAAATCTGAAGATCACTTAAGCGATTCAGAATGGCAAAAGATAACTAACTGAAAACAACAGAAAATAACAGTTCATAATTCTACGTGGAAGTATAGGACAGCCTAAAATGTGGGTCTGACAGGCTGACCCTCTGGGGAACAACTATTAGAAGTTTAGTATGAAGCAATTTTATGCTCTAGTTAAACAGTCTTCATGTGTCCATGTACTGTTATGGCGGGTGATTACTCCCAGGAGTGCGGCAGCTGGAATCGGAAGAACCAAAGTTTCTGTCGGGATTTGCAAAAACACCAGGATCTGACCAACAGGAGAGTCTGGCTAAGTGTGATGATTAATCTTATGAGTCAACTTATCTGGGTCAGGGGATGCCCTGATAAATGGTTAAGCAGTCTTTCTGGGTGTGTCTGTGAGAGCGGTTCAAGGAAAAGTTAGCATTTGAATTGGTAGACTAAGGCAGATGGCTTTCCCCAGGCTGGATGGGCCTCATCCAACCAGGGATCAGAATGGAACAAAAGAGCAGAGAAAGGTTTCTTTCTGCCTGACTGTTTGAGCTTAGACATTAGTCTTCCTCCAGTTTGCACTAGGACTTACACCATCAGCTTTAGAGACAAGGTAACTTTGCTGTAATTGTTTAAATACATAAATGCCTCATCTGCTACAATTAGTTTGAATTTTTTTTATTTCGTAGAATAACTCATAGCTAAATTTACTACATGGTAATATTAGACAAATATCTGCTATCCCCAATGCGATACTGTTGGGCAAGGGGTTAAAATTTCCCCTCTGATTTGTTGACTGAGCCAGGTGAATTTGGTCAGGCAATTTGTTAGGAGAGCTGAAATATAGTCAAGAAGACTCTCTTGGCTTACAGTTTGCATTTGTTTTTCTTTTATCTTTCCCACAGTCATAAATCTTTGTTGGGGAAGAGAGTGAAAAGGGAATGAGGAAGAAAAAAAATAGCGAAGCACGAGAAGGATCTCTCGTTCCCCACACATCCATGCACCGAGCTGGGCAAGAGAGATTACAAATCATACTCCACAAATCAACAGTCTCTATTTCCACAGAGGCAACCATTTCAGAAATATACTCTTAGAATCTGGTCTCCCCAAACACAGCTCATCATGAATGAGCTGTAATCAAATTAACATGGAATTTTGACTTGAGAATCAATGAGAATTGATGAGGGCTACAAGAATTTCCATCTTGCAGTGTTGCAGTAAAGTGACAGAACTGGGAATCAGAATCCTGAAGTGTGCTTACTCTAGATGACTGGCTGTCACATGAGACTAACTATCATTATCTCTAAAGTAAAAATGGGCTCTGAATTTTGTCAGGCTATTATTTTACCTAATTTGCATGCATAGCTTTTCCTTTCATTCCCATTCAAATATCTGCATCCTTGTATTTAAGGCCTAAATAGTACATAGTTGAGTTTTATCAAGCCTGACAATTTTTTGTTTTTAAAGTATTTAAAGAATTTGGGTTTATTTCTATTTATTTCTTGAGTTTATATCTACTATTTTTGTTTGTTTCACCTGCTTTATTTTCTTTTGTTTCTCATTTCTTGAATTATTTTGAATACTCTTATATCTGTATGTCTTCCCCCCATAAACTGGTAGTTATACATTTTTTAACTAACATTCAGCCTTGATTTATAACACTTTAATATAAGTACTTAGAGCACATAACACGGGGATTTTAGCTCAATTTACTTCTGACTTCTCTGCTGTTGTTATTATGCATCTTAATTCTGTGAATTTTGTAACCCTCAAAAGGCATACTTACTACGTTCAGTAATCCTTCCACAGGCATAATTTTATGTATTCAATATTTATTTATATTTATCTACCTATTTAATCCTTATTTTGTGTTTTATACTTTCCTATATTTCCATATCTCCGTCTGCAGTCATTTTCTACCCACCCTTTGGTATTTCTTTTTGCTTAGATCTCCCAATGATGAATTCACTCATTTTTTGTTTGTTCAGGAACATTTATGCCTTGACTTTCAGTTTGAAGAATATTTTTACTGAATATAAAATTATGGGTTAGCATTTTTCTCTTAGTACTTTAAAGTGTTTTCCCAGTCTTCTGACTTCAATCATTTCTGGTGAGAAGTAAACTGTCAATTTTAACATTGCTATTTAGATAATGTATCTTATAAGGTGCCTGGCTGCTTTCTAGATTACTCTTTATTTTTTAAAGAAATGTTATTATTCTGGGATTAGGTAACAGGTTTTTCTGTTTATTTTTGTTTGTTGGGCTGTATGTATGCTCTTTAGGTTCCTAAAGCTACTTGTGCCCAACATCTTTTGTCTGTCTTGGGAAATGTTTACTATTATTTCTTCAAATATTTTTCTTTCACTATCTTTTTCTCTGTTCTTTTTATCATGCCTCATATATCTTTATGCTCTTTCCTGTTTATCACCTCTTAATTCTCTCTAATACTTCGACCTGGATATTTTCTACCAACTGCTCTTCCAATTTACCAATAAACTTTTCTTCTTTATGTGACCTGATAGTAAGATGATCTATTGAGATCTTAATTTCAGCTATTGCATTTTAATTGTATAATTTAGTAGAGGCCCAGTGCACAAAAATTTGTGCACTTGTGGGGAGGAGGAGTCCCTCAGCCCAGCCTGTGCCCTCTTGCAGACTGGGACCCCTTGGGGGATGTCCACCTGTTGGCTCAGGCCTACTCCCCAGGGGATCAGGCCTAAGCTGGCAGTCAAACATCCCTCTGGTAGCCTGGGAGCCCTTAGGGGATGTCCACTTGCCAATGGGGAGGAGGCCTAAGTTGCAGTAGAACACCTTTAGCGCTGCTGAGGAGGCAGGAGAGGCTCCCGCCACCACTACTGTGCCTGGCTTGTGGCTGAGCAGAGATTCCCCTGTGGGAGTGCACTGACCACCAGGGGGCATCTCCTGCATTGAGCATCTGCCTTCTGGTGGTCAGTGTGTGTCAGTGGCAGTCATTCCCAGCCATTCTGCTGTTAGGGTCAATTTGCATATTACCCTTTTATTATATAGGATAGAGGCCTGGTGCATGGGTGGGGGCTGGCTGGTTTGCCCTGAAGTGTGTCCTGGATTAGGGTGGGGGTTCTGCTGGGGTGCCTGGCCAGCCTAGGTGAGGGGCTGAGGGCTGTTTTCAGGCTGGCCACAGCTGTGGGCTGGAAGCAGCTATCTGGGATTTATTTATCTTCTATAATTGATACTTTGTAGCTTTGAACAGAGCTCAGGGTAGGCCAGGGCAGGTGAGAAGCTTGGCTTCCTCCATTGCTGGGGCAACCCAAGCCTTCTGCTTGCTCCAGCTCTGTGGCTACTACCATCTTTGTGACAGAGTGAGGGAGTGATGGTTAATTTTCATATTACTCTTTTATTAGAAAGGATATTTCATTTAAAAATAAATACCAGGTATCTAGTGAAACATATTTTCTTTACATAATAATTATAGAAGGAAATTAATTAGAAGGTGGCTGGCAGGGTAGAACTGGGCAAGATGGGCTGGACATGCCCTGAAGCCAACCTCCCATGATCCCTCCCTGGCCGGCTGTACCTGGGGTGGCACTGTGACTTGAAAGGCTTTCAGAGAGAGTGGGGTCCCTCCAGTAGGAGGGGTCCCTTGGGCTGGCCTGTGAGGATTGAGGAATTGGGCTGAAACTGGCTCTCCGACATCCTCCAAGGGGTCCTGGAGTGCAAGAGGGCACTCTGCAAAGTTGCTGTTGTACAGAGTGTGGAATGCAAGTGTGCAGTAAACCAGATTTGGGGTTGACGGCACTCCAGCAACAACATAACCTACAGCCAAAGGTGGAATTGTGCAGCTTCTCAAGGAATCAGGCTCCCTCCTCTTTGGTTTCAGGGTGCATCACCCAAGAACCACCGTTGCCAAGTCACTGCAGCTCGGCAGCTCCTGCATTGAGCATCTTCCCTTTGGTGGTTAGTGCATGTCATAGTGACTAGTCAGATGGAAGGAGGGGCACTTAGCATATTAGCCTCCTTATATAATAAAAGGGTAATATGCAAATAGACCAAACCAAAGAACAACCAAACAACCAATCAAAGTGTAATATGCTAATGATATGCTAAGGCTGCTCAACCGCTTGCTATGACTTGCACTGACCACCAGGGGACAGATGGTTAACTGGTTGACCAGTCTCTATGATGTGCACTGACCACCAAGGGGCAGATACTCCCACTAGTAGGTTAGCTTGATGCTGGGATTCGGCCAATTGGGATTGAGAGAGATGGGGTTGGACATACCGTGGAGCCCTCCCGAGGTCCCTCCTGGGACCGATTGTGTACTAGTGGGGTCCCTCAACCTGGCCTGCACCTTCTCACAATCTGGGACCTCTTGGGGATGTTAGAGAGCTGGTTTCAGCCCAATCCCACAAGCCACGCCCCTTGGGACGATGCCAAATGCAGGGCTTATGGCTGGTGAGCGCTACTGTGGCAGCACATGAGCCTCTCTCAATTAGGACTGATTGGGCATGAACCCTCTGCAGGCATAGTGGGGCTGGGATGAGCTGGAGCTGCAGGCAGGAGCTGCAGGCAACGTTGGACTACGGGTTTTGGCCCGATCCCTGCAGGCCACCCAGAGGGACCCCACCCGTGCATGAATTCATGCACTGGGCCTCTAGTTTATTTATATAGATTAAAGTCTATTTCCAATACCACTAAAATATGAGGTTATCTGAAGGTCTGTTTCTATTGTAAGTTTTTCTCTTGGTTCTTTTTTGTCATATCTGGTAATATTTTACTGATGGTCAGCCATTGTTTGTGATAGTATTAGAGGCTCTTGATGTGATATTTTTCTACAAAAATTTATGTTATCCTCTGATAAGCAGAAGAAATGACAGCAAATAACTTTAATCTAAACAGACACTAAACTGACACAATGTTGGAGTATAATTTTTCAAACTTCTATGTACTTCTATTTTGTCCATGCTCCTGCAGTATCATCCTCAGAGTTTTCCAACTAATATTCTAATGTACCCGTGAGAGGCCCTTCCCAATGATGGGTTCCGAGAATCAGGATTTTGTGTGTGTGTATTTCCAGTAATAAAAGAGTAAAAACTCTGCTTTGCAACATGAATCTTGTCTCACTTCTTTGTAAAATCAGCAACTATCTGAAGGGAAAATAGACTGAGAGTTAGGCTCTCTTTCCCTAGGTATCTCTTCTCAGCAGGATGTTGCCTCCCATCAAATTCTGGCTGTCATGGCAACTCCAAATCCATTTTTCTTACTCTGGTGCCCTTTAAGATTGTAAGATTTCCTACTGGCTTCTCTCTCTCTCTCTCTCTCTCTCTCTCTCTCTCTCTCTCTCTCTCCCTCTCAACAAAAGTGGTATGTCCTGGCCCATCTGAATGGATTCTTGGTTTCCTATCCTAAGAATCAACAAGTACCCAGAAGGAAAAAAATGGCTATAAGTTGTCAGTTCATCATCTCTTTTTTATGGCATCTTAGCTTTTTCTATTGATCACATAACCAGTTACTTGAGAACTACTGTTTCTTTTTTAAAAATTTAACCTGTTGTTCTTTTTCCTGGTCATCCTTACAAGAGTATTAGCCTGGTACTGTGATGGCTTTTTAAAAACATAGCTGCAAATCCTTTGATCCCATTCTTATTGATAGGTTAACTCAATGGCCTTGCCCCTTCCATTTGGGCAGATTTGTAATTACTTTCACCAATAATTTATTGCGGAAGTCATAAATGGCCATTCAACGTCTGCCTTGTGATCCAGAACATGTGCCTTAAAGCCCTGAAATATCATAGACCACTCTATGACCACCGTGCTGGCTAGGCTGCATTTAGGACAGGTGCTCTTGTAGACAATCCCATCTGATCTTGTCCTTTAGAGATTTCTTTCCTAAGTCCCACATACATGAGTGAAGAAGCCATCTTGGAAGCTGATCTCTCCAACTTATCTCTCCTTGATCTCTAGCTGCTTGAGTGAACCTAACTAAGACCCTGGGCAGCAAGGAGCTAAAAAGAGCCATTTCCACTGTGTCTTTTCTGAATTCTTGATCCACAGACTCTATCAGCATTATAAAATGTTGGCTAAACCTCTACCTTGTGTACACACTTTAACAGCTGATAGCTCAACTTTGAAAATGAAATGTATTTTAACAAACACTGTCTTTATAATTACTCAAAGTGTATGTATACATTTTTGAGATACTCTACTAGTATTCTATATTTACTCCCATTGCTTTAAGATTGCATGCTCTACTTATCAGCCATGAAAACAATAATTTTTATAGGAACCTGTGGATCATGGGAACTTCGTTGAAATAAGATGGTCCAATCTAACTTGCCACCCAAAGCAAATATTCATATTCCTGAGATGCTGTTATCTAGCTTCTGCCAAGAAATTTATTTACCTTAGCAAATTTGAATTCGGAAATTTTAAGAATATGCAGTCAGTTCATAAAGGATGTCACAATGGTAATTTAATAACATTTACAATGGGAGAGGTGCTAGGAAATAAAGAAGAATAGAACTCGGTCACTGGTATCAAGGGTATCACAGTCTGTCATGGAAAGAACATACAACTAACTATCCTACAATTGTATTATAGATAAAAATATATGAACAAAAAAGATGCATCTATAAGGAGGAATAATTCTAGTTGGGTACATTGGGGTATTCTGGGAAAGTGTGACAGAGAAAATGACATCTAAGTTGCACTTTTTCCATAGCTGACAAGTTGACATCATTTTCAAGTTCTTCCCCATTCTAATTGCCACCACTCATCTACACATTATCCAGCTTTTCGGTTCTTAGGAAATATAATTCTCCTAATATTATTAAATAGTCTGAATGTGACACCTCTATTTATGAAACCTAACATTTCGTTGTCATTGTTGCCAGGCAGGTCATAGTTGGGCCCATACTACATCTTAAAGTATATTAGGAATCTTTTCAACATGGGTCATTTAGAAGCCAGGTTTTTGTGCTGTTCATATTTTGAAACTGTACTGAAGACTTTATACCAATTCTCCATCTGAGTTCAATGTTTTAGCCTCTGGAGACTTTTGTTGGAGGGCAGGGAACAGAAGAAAGGTCTAATCTCAGATGCTAACAAATGAGCTCTTCCAGGTCTGTAGCTGTTGCAAATTTAATGAACAAGCATTATGTGCCTTTCTCCAAGATGGTGATTAAAAATGTTGACCAAGACAGAATCAGGTAATCTAGGCTTGGGCAATAATATATTAATGCATTTATCCTATTAGGTCACTTACTTTCATTTTAACAGTGGCCTTCTGGAGAATAGATACCTTTACCCAAAGAAGTGATGCAGATGATAGGAATATTAGGCATAATAGATGGCTACACTGGGAAATATTATCAGGTATGAGGCCCTTTCATGCTTCTTAAATCAGACTACCTGGCAGTCTTTCATTCAGACTGTACTTCATTTGAAAACTTCCCTGAATACTGGAATCCCCTGGAGAGCATTAAAATATACAGAAGCCTGGTTCCCGCCCTTAGGGGTACAGCCTAAGCTTTGGCAGTTTGGAAAACTAACCAGAAGATTCTAATGTGCAGTCAAAGTAGAAACCACTGCTTTTACAGAAAGCCATAAGCTCTAAAAGGAAGAGTGTGGAGTTAGAGGTCAAACCAGGATAGACTCCAGCTCGATAGACAAATTACTTCATCAATGAGCTTTAGCTTCTTTATGAAATCAGGACAAATAAGACCTCCAATGTAAGGTGATGGGAAGGGTTAAAAGAGGTAATGGGTAAAGTAACTAGCGCATAGTAGGGAAATCATAGATGTCCACTCTCTCCTTTCTTCCAAGAGTCCCCTGGGTTGATCTATAGATCAAGGTCAGCCATGGCTGAAAGACGGATATGATTCTTAGACGTTCCCTCCTGGTGTTCCTCTGAGGATTAGATAACTTCACCTTTGGTGATCTGTGTTATGAATTCCTCTGGCTCACAGAATGACTTATACATCATTTAAAATGCACAAATGTAGCTTAGTTGGGAAATAAAACATATAATTGACTTTATATTGCTGAATAGAAAAGAAACGTTTCATTTTCCATCTGCAGCTATTGAAGACCAGGCACTGCTCAACTTTCATTTGTAAGCTTTCCAAATGTGCCACCTTATTTTCAGTTTCTCATGTAAGACAATTTTACATGAATATAGAATTTTTGTGGATATGTATGAAACCCAGAAAGATATATACTAAACAAAACTTTTATTTATTAACTAGAGGCCTGGTGCACGGGATTTGTGCACTGGTGCAGGGTGTGGCCTGCAGGGATCAGCCCACTGTGGGAGTGCCACTCATACTGGTCAGCCAAGTGGCACTCCAACTGTGGACCTGTGGGACCGCACTGATCACCAAGGGGCAGCTTGATTCTGCCCCCTGGTGGTCAGTGCATGTCATAGCAACTGGTTGACTGGTTGTTCTGATTATTCTGCTGTTTGGTCGCTAGGCTTTTATGTATATATATATATATATATATATATATATATATATATATATATATATATATATATATATATATATATATATATATATATATATATTTGTAACTATTTCTATTAGAAAATCCTAAACAAAAATTCTTTTTAAAAAAATATTTTTATTGATTTTG